>JAYJME010000951.1:0-18636 GCA_036873775.1 Costaria costata | reverse complement strand
CCCTTTGTAAAATTGATGGTGACAGGAGGCGTAGAACCGACAGAAACGAATCTCAAAGAATGGTTTACAAGCGGTGTGACGTGTGTGGGTATGGGTTCGCAACTTTTCAAAGGTGATTTTTCAGACGATTTTACCCCCGTTTCAAGCGGAGTAGCACCTGGGGGTGGACATATTGCTCATGTTTTGAGTGAAATTTAGGCACCGACAAGTTGTTTCGGTACCTGTCGTCATCACTATGGACCAGTGGGACAACAACAACAGTACACCGACAGAACACCACACGACGCGTGCCAGATGTTTCCTATGTTGTCATAAAAAACAATTGATGCAACTGTTGGTCTAAAACAAATGAAATACGATAAATTTTTCGGACTGATATGTAGAGCATGTCTTGAGCTTTTGCCCGTCTGTCTCACAATAGACCCCCCCGCCCTTGCCGTACCTGCGGACCTGCGCCTTTGTTATCTAGACGCACACAATGAAACGTAGGACATAAGCATATATGACTAAGGGTGCCACTGTTGAAAGACCACAAAAACCTGGCGTCTGGCGCTATTTCTACGTCGACCCATTTAACCCTGATTTGCCATCCGTACCCAAACCCGACCACGACTAGCCCGGCATCGGAGGAGCAAACAACGCGTTGAGTGTTTTTTTCCGAGGTATGATCAACGTAGGGAGGGATCACATGTCTTATACGGTTTCGTGGCCATCCGTCCGCGCACTGTTCGGGACATCCACATGGGTCCCGGTCATGGCGCACCCAGTAGAAGAATGTACATTCTACGAAAGTGCTGCGGCCTATAGGCTGATCAAGGTGCTGTCGTTTAGCGGGTTACCAAGGTGTTGTCTACCTAGCATGTCCAAGGTATTGCGACTTAGAGTTTCACTGTGGGCTGCCGACCAAGGTCCAAGTTGGGGTTACGGTTAGGGATGAAATCTTTGGTCGTTAATTGGTCCTTGAATTGGTTGGTATGTCCGCCCGTATCTATCGCGAACTCTGTGTGGGAGCACAAACACGGGGACCCACGATGATGTCCCGATCAATGACGCGATCCGTCCAGAGTTCGTTGAGTCCTGCTATTCATAGGTTTACCTGATTCCCATGCTATGTCCAATAATGACGAGGAACGATTTTGTGGTTTGTGCGCAAGAATGCGGTACGAGTGTCTTTGATATAAGTAGTGAGTACCTTGATACCACCAGCAAGCGCTTCCTACCCGGCAAAATAATGCAATACGTGCACTACCTACCCATTTAAAGATCACTACCATCAGATTGTAAACGGAGCTCTCCAGTCTGATCGTAAAGATCTTTACTCATGTTTTGTCCTAATAATTGTGTGGTGTGCAGTGCACTTTAGAATCGTGGTGCGCAGTTAAGACGTTTTTGCTATTAAAGTCGCGGCGGCGTTTTAGGCCGTTTTTGGTCCGTGTTTGGTGCGGGTTGGGGTCAGGGTTAGAGTTAAGGGTTGGGTTGGGTTAAGTCTACGCCGGTACCTTGTTCCTACCAGGAAATGTTTCCTAGTCTGCTAAATCATGCAACATGTGAACAGCCTACCCATATAAAGATCATTTCTATCAGATTCATTGTAAAAGAAGCTCTACATGGAATATGATAGTCGATTGCTACTGTAGTTTACCGTATACCCCCTGAAGGTGTGGCGATAGGTCAGCAGAGATACAGCCGAGACCTGATATACTCAGGTTCGTGCTGCTCAAGTCTTGATGCATAAGCGGTGGGGTGCAAGCACCATGAAAACAGCATGTTTTTCTTTTTGTTGCACGGCATGCTGACAGATTCTTGTGTTCTTCTTGTTACATAAACCTTGCCAAACGAATCAAACTCGTTTTCTCGATAAAACAACCAAAACTATGAATTTGCAGGTTCTCTGACAAAGGAAACAAAAACCTCAGACCCGCAGCATCAACACCGCTGCTTAACCTGGAGCCCAGGGCGTTTTTTGGTTCTCCCGTTCCGGAGTAATCGATTCACCTGTGTTGTGTAGCATCACCGGTGATGGCCGTCACTCGATGCGAATAGCAGATTCTGTTTCCATCGCGTCCACGCTCCACCGTGTCTAGTAGTCTGGTTGCAGTGTTGTGCAAGCGCGGCAAATCGCAAAGCACATACGCAGGTACGCCTGAACATGTGAAGACCTTGCAGCACTATTGGGTGGCAAGGGTGTATACGACAACGTACGAATGGCACTCCCCGCTCAGGCATGCGGCAACGAAATCCGTCGTTATACTTCCTTGCGCTCACGGGGGGCATCCGTTTTTTCGTCGCTGAAACAGGTACCTGCAAGGCAACCAGATCAATACCATTGAGGCAGGTGCTTTCACGGATGCGGTGGCTCTTGAATACCTGTGAGTGAGCGTGTGGGGATAGCGGTGGGCTTGGCCTGGGGAAAAAGACACGGGAGCCACGGTGTCAAATGTTGCTGGTACTACTATAGCACTCGACCGCTTACGGTCGATATCTCGTTTTCCAGGATGTTGTAACAGTTGGTCTTCACGCCACCGGTATTCAAGCCGTCTCTGGATGCGTACCGGAATGGGGGGAGACGTTTTTATCTCCCCCTACGAATAACAACTTTTTGAGATGTACGAGATGAAAGAGACGGTTTCCTTCAAATTCGATTAATACTCACTCAGATGGCTGACCACTGACGGTCTTCAGGGGCTGAAACAGAATCGTCGCGAGACTAACTCGAGGCCGACTGACGACAATTTCGACGACGGTGGTTCATTTGAAATGGGCGCTCATTGGGCCAACAAAGCTTATGCCACGATAAACCGCAGATAGTTCAGACACGGGGTGAAGAGTGAACAAGGGGGGGTGTACAACACCTCCTCTTCGTCTCACCTCTGTGATCTCGTACAGCGACGTACCCATGGTATAATATGTATCATTCAACATTCAGAAAGCCCGCAACATCCAACTCTCCTCATACGGCATTATCCGCCACGTAAGTACGGCACCCTTGTCAGTCGTGCCATTGTTTAATCCCATACTTGATGAATGTCGTTCCAAAGGTGTGCCCTCTTCCATATTCCAAGCAATGAACATATAGACTATGCACCTAGCGCAGAATATCCAGATTATGGATATACTTTACTGGCTATGTAATGGACATCTACTTGTGACTGGTGGATCGTTTCAGTATCCCACTCTCTAGGAGGTTTCCGGATAGAAATTGGATGCCATGTTAGAAACGAACATGTCCCCGTTCCAGGTTGACCTGCTCCCGCGGGGGGCACCTTGTTGTCACTGCGCCTAAAGTGTTAAGTTAAGTAACGACAAGTTGCGTTAGGCTGATGGCGTCATCACTCTACAACAGCGGAAAAAGAGCTTATTGCTCCATATACTTTGCGTGTTTTCATCAAAGAATCGATTTCTCACTGACAGCTGTGGTTCTCTAGGATCAAGTCTGTATTGGCGGTCCGATCTGATTGTCTTAAGCGTCTGGCCCGTCTACCTGATATATGACCTTTCCTGTTCAGTAGTGCAGAACCTGTGTGTGTGTAATTTGTTCTCAAATGCACTCAAACAATTTTCAGATTCATGCCGCGACACGATTGACAACCCTGCTGTGGGAAATCTTTAGCTGGCACACACAAGTCCTGCACGAGGTCTCACTTTGTGGAGGATCCTTTCAGGTCGTCGTTTGGCCTGTGGATAGCGAGAGTGTCATTGTCTGGCTTCTCTGGTCCTCTTGGGTGGCTTATGGACTGTAGGTTAAAAAAACATAAAATTATTGTACCCCGAACCCTACAGGCAAGCCGCCACGCGAGATGGAAAAGCTTACACTTCTTATCGCATCAATTGACGGCCATTTCGCGTCCACGGAATTCGATAGTTTGCCAATGCAGGCCGCAAGCGCGAATTATCTGTTTTAGGGCCGCCCTCGCAGCATATTGAATGCCCTGTGCGCAGAAATCAACCTTACGTACACGTATTGGGGTCGCTATATTCGAATATCCTAATAAAAGCCGTCGGTGCTACTCGTCACAGATTCGACGAGCCCTTCCAGTTTCTGTAGGTCTTCAAATTACTTTCGTTAAGTGATGCGCGCCAGTGCCAACATCCGCACCTTGGACATACTACTGGATACACATGGTGCTTAGCCAGTACTGGTGTGCATGCTGAGCTTTGCTCGACAACACTCGCTGGCCCCGAAGAGCCTGCTAGTATCCCTTGTGGGATGCTAGCTTTAGCGACCCAATCAAGGACTCCGTGGGTTTCTTGTCGACTCGGCTTTGGCGATCGTCACCAACAGAAATGTCGGAACTACGGTGCCAGCGTGCAGCTAGTCCGTTTGCTTGAGGCACTACCGAGAGCGCCCATGAAATTGGAATCAATATCACCCCGGAACACCGTTTTACCGTCGCGCCGTCGCGTTGTTTGTCGTAATCGAGCAGGTATCTCGAAAACAACTAGTTGGAAACCGTCCCAGTAAATCTCTTCGCTACTCTGGGGGCTCTGCACGCACTGTAAGCACTCCAACAATATGTATTGTACATGCGTTGTTCTCGTCGTGCATCGTCTGTAGTAGGTTGTTGACCAGAGCAAGGAAACAATTTAGCATTGCGTCGAGTGTGGCTGTACCCTCTCGGTTGTGCTGAGAGTGGACCAGGGGCAACAGGCGATTCTTCCGTCTGGAAATCAAGCGTGGTGAAGATCGCCGCCCGGCTGTAGCACACCTTGACACCTGGTAGTGAATACTGTTCTGGGCATAACCAGGTTTGGTATTTGAGATGTGACTGGTCTAACGTAACAATCTGGAGCTAAGTGGGTTTAGTTATTTTGGGTCGAAGTTAACGGTGGGATTATGGTATGAAGTATCACAGGTGATGGCCGGCGCTCGGCATAGGTTTAGGGTCGGCATAGCATACACGAGTGGCATTGTTTCCGATCTCGTACGCACATGTATCAATACGTCTGTGTGTATCGGGTCTTCGCAACATAAACCGATAGGCAGAGCGTTTGGGGCTTGTTCGTGTGCTCTGCCCCACGCTGCCATGCGGCAGGGAATTATCCATTGCTGTTGGTTGCGCTGAGAGGTGCCACCCGTTTTGCGTCGTTGAAACAGGGAACTGGACCAAAACAACATCCGGACAATAGAGGCTGGTGCTTTCACGGGTTTGGACGCTCTAACAGACCTGTGAGTGAGCGAGTGAGAACGATGTTCCGCTCGACCTGAGACAATACGTATACACATGCAACGCCAATCCCACTTATTTCTGGTACCTGTGGTGCACCACGTGGGAGCTGACGCCTCCCCCACGACGACCATCTAAATCTGTTCGGCCGGGGAGAGTGGGGAGATACATTGAAAGACCTCCAATCAGGCTATGACTCTACCGGCTAAAGTGCAGTGGAAAGCCACCTCGAACAATGAATGGGCAAGCCTGAAGGAATCCAATGGCCGCACCCTCCTGTCGGCGACCTCATCCCCGCGGAACACACAACACCACCGGCAGTAGAGGGGCCTACAAGGTCAAGGCGGATAACTCACACAAGGGACGCGTTGTTTGTACTAGGATGGCGGAAATTGCCTAGAATTGTTTGCGGTATGACGGTTGCCCCCGTCTGCAGGCTCCAACGCACCCGTATGGTGCTGCTGACAGCGGCGGAGTACAATATGGAGTGTTGATAGCAAGACTGTGTTACCGAGTGTCGGAACGCCGATGTCACATAGCAAGTTTACGTCCAGATGCGCCCGGGTACGAGGAGTTCGATGAAAACGGTGTCCCACTGGTGATGAGGCTTTTCAAAACCCCACACGGCCTCCGCCAGAGCCCAACGAATTGGTGCGACACGATCGTCGAGAACCTGGTGGAGGTTTGCTTTAAACCTTTTCAAGTCGGACCCGAGCGTCTACAACCTACTGGAAGCGGTACCCTCTATATCCTGACCCTCTATATCTATGTCAACGACGTTCTTTTTCGCGGAGATAACCTCCTGGTGTTCAAGCGAATCAAGCAGAAGCTGGTGAGTCGTTTTTCAAAGACGAACATGGGGGACGTCTCACTCGTGCTCGGGATGGGTCTTACCCTTGACCGTGAGAAGGGGACGGTGACAATTGTCCGGGAGAAATATACTAAGTCCCTGCCGAAGCGGCACGGTATGGCAACCTCTAATTGAACCTACACGCCGCCTGGTGCGGGACTGGTGCGGGAACAGAGCTGTCGCTGGACCAGCCAGAGGAGAGACGTTAGGGATGGAGGTGCAAAGGCGTTTCCAGGTCATCACGGGCAGCGTAATGTACCTCGGACAGGTCACTCGCTATGACATATAATGCGACGTCAACCAACTGTCGATAGCGATGCCTAACACGCCCCAAGCTCACATGGCTGCAGCCAAACACCTACTTCGTCGCTTATGGCCAGGACAGTAGACTTCCCAATCACGTACAGGCACGGGTGGTTTCAAGTTGGCTGCATTTTCGGACGCAAACTGGGGCAATAACCCGTACGACGTCAAGTCGGTGTCTTCGAATATTGTCTTCCTTTCGATTGCCCCGGTTGGCTTCCAGTTGGGGCTGCAGGGTCCAACAGCGGAATACACTATGGAGGCAGCACTCGCGGCCGCAGCGCTAGCGATGAAGGAATCCATGTTCGGCTCTAACATGATGCAGAAACTGGGATTCGGCACGCGCTTCCACAGCGTGCCACTATATATCGGCAACACCTCAGCTCTGAACGTCGCCGAAAATCGGACCTACAACAGTTCGCTTGGAACACACGTGGCTCTACGGTACTTCTTCATTCAGGAGCATGCCAAATAGGGCAGGTTCACTGTAAAATACATAACGACAGACGACCACCGTTCTGAAGTTAGCACCAAGCATCTCAGTAAGCAAAGGCAGCGCTACCTCCTTTATTTGGTCTGCCAATTTAGGGCCTGGGATTGAGAAGCCTAGACAATCAAAGCGCAAGGAAATTTGTTGATTGTCTCTGCTATTTTCGATTGAAGTGGGTTATGGACTTAATCTGCAAATGCAGGGCCTGAACTTGAGCATTCTAGACAATCGAAGCCCAAGCAATTATGCTGGTTGTCTTTACGTTGTTTCAACGGTAAGGGAGGATGTATTAACCTGATCTTCGAATTTCGGACCTGGAATTGAGAAGTCTGGACAATTGACAAGGGAGGAATTGTTTGGGTTGCTTTTCTTTATTTTGGCGGGAAGAGGGGAGTTATACAGTTTTGTACTAAATTCTCAGTGTTGGAGTGAAATAGCGCTGCTTCCAACAAGTGCTGGTGATTGTTATCCATTCTCAGTCTTAGGTTGATTTCCCCCCCCAAAATGATAGTTTCAGGAGTCGTCCATTCTTCACATCCTCGACATACAGCGTTTCTGCTCGGTCAGTTAAACGACTGCCGTTGCCAATCTTTGCAGCCTACTGCCGGAATGTCCATCGAATGTTCATCACACCGCATGTGTGTTATACCCCCCCCGCACGGCCGCTCGAGGGTGCCTCCGGAGTAATGGCCGCCGGATGTCAAAACTTGCGAAATGTGCGTGAATCCATGCCCGAAAACCATTTGACAAGGTACGTTTAGACGCCTTAAGGCCGCGGGACTCTTGAGGCAAGTTTTGTAGTCAAGGAGCGGTTTGATATTGCCAATAATTGCGTTGATACCGAGTCGTGGGTTTCCAGACTACTTTGTTCTTCAGAATTTGGCCGTGTACCAGAAAAGTCGCGACTTCTCCACTCATAAAACGGAGCTCCAGCCAGACGAGAACTCACCAGGCACCGCGCCAAACAACACAGCGTTTAGGTGTAACCACGGTTCGGCAATACATGCCTTGCATCATGGCCTCAGCCGACCGTTTAAACTATATGCTCGTGTCTAGGAGCTATAGGGCTTGAGCACGAGCGTCGCATCGCATCCTCCAAAACCACACCACACCACTTACCAGTGTCAACGTGATTTCCGCTCGCCAAATGAAGAACGCCTTAAGCATAGTACTCCTCTCGCACATCAAATTGAGGCCTGTGCTAGATTTTGCGCCTGTTGATTGCTGCTGCGAGGTGTAGAGCCGAAGACCTACACTTCCTGTGAATTCAGGGCAGGTGTTTGAGTTCACATGTTGTTTACTTGTACAGGTTTGCTGTTGAATCCGCCTTACCACGCATCGACCTCGAGCCATACAAATCCAGTTCGCTAGTAGGTAGCTTGGAGCTCCCGTACATCTTATGGAGGGCAACATTCTGCTAGACGGATCGTGGTTCCTTGACACGTTGTACGGCTCCAGAAATACGGAACCAATCGATGTATGCCAAAATTCGCGAGTTTGCATCTTATATCCAACGGATTTTGGGCGGGTGGGGAGCGGGGATGAATGGGCCTACACTTGAACCCAGAATACAAATAATCATAGCACAAAGAAAAAAAAGTCTGCCCCCCCCTTAATGAAATACTTTGAACTACCTCGAAGCTGTCATGGTACCCTAAGCAAATGATCAGCCTCCGGCGAACACAACACGAGCAGCACGTGCTCATCTTCTTTAAACACTGTTGGGAGGCCCGGAACATTCCATTCGTGGCGCTGCGAGCAGTACCCAAACCTGTAAGTCCGATCAAAACGTTGCGCCCGCCCATCAGCGCAACAACAGAGAGATTCACAAACAAAAACAATACAATCTTGCTCAGGGACATCCTTGCTGAGGAGCTGTCGACGTCGCGCCGCATAGAGATGCTGACGGCTAATCGTTTCCCTGAGCACATACCTTTGTCGGGTAAAGGCCCCGAACACAGCTGCCCTTCCTGAGCAAACTATTGCTGTTGTGTTATGCTCAGGGCACAAACCACAGACTGTAAAAGGGTGCCTGCACCGTTACACAAACAGCCTGGGCGGACGTCGACTCGCCGTCACAGCGTAGGGCGACAGGACGCGCTATCTCCTCGAACCAGCCATTGTTTGGTTAAAGGCTATGCCGGTGAAAAGATACGAGGACCAGTCGACCTCCTCTGCGTTAGATACCATGTATGGCAGGTAGTAGGTACGAGGAGGTGAAGGATGCTTGCACTGGAGTAGGAATTTGGAACAAGCAACCTCACGCTGGGCAACGGCGAGGAGGGCGGCGGCGGATAAGGTGTGCGAGGCGGACGCCCACTCGCCAAAGCGTAGTTTGTGTGAACAACTGGTCGTACGTTAGTGTTGATCCGTAGGTACAGATTGCACCTGTAATTGGTACTACAGACGCCGAATTATATGCCAGAGCGGGGCCGATATTGCTGACCAGTACCCAAAATAGTACAAAACCCACCGGGGCGACCATCCACATGCACGAACGAAATCACCCACGTACGAACCGACCAACCCCGCCTACCCAACAACCAACCAGCACATCAATACACCCACCAACACATCCACCCACCCGTCATGTACTACAGCATTACAGCAGTACGTACGGTAGTAGATACGTTCGTACCTGGCTCGATCGGAGCAGCACACCGGACTGGGTGGTCCAGGACCCACAACTGCAAAATACATCAAACACCCATAGCCACGACCGGACTCGCCCACCTAAACACCCGCCCAATCACCCACCGTTCCACCCACCACCCCATCCACCCACCCATCACCCCATCCACCCTCTCACTAACCCATCCACCATATGCTACAGCAGTACAGCGGTAGGTGCACAGCAGATAGTTGGGTTGAATCACGCCGAGTTAGTTACAGCAGTAACTTTGTTGTCTGCACCAATCGCCCCCCCGACACGGCACGAGGATGTCACGCCCCCCCACACGGTGGCCCTCGCGATCACCGGCGAAAGAATGGGCACCGTCGTCCAACTCGACGAGCGGGGGGGGTCGAAGGGCGTCCTCCTGGGGAGGAGTGGGTCGTTCCCCGGTAAAGGAAGGATTCCCCGCCGAGCCCACTAGCTTCTAAATGGTGATACACTAAATTCATCATGAAAACTTCCAACATTAACTTCAACATAAACAATTCCCACACTAACTTCAATATAACTTTTCTTTTTTTCGCCGAAAAGTGAAACAATTCGATTGTCAAAACTGGTCTCAGAATCGAAATCCTGTTAAATCCGTATTAAGTAGCCGATTCTACACAACGTACGATATGTTTCAAAAGTGCAAAACAACGTCAGAACGGTTCCGAACAAAAAGTCTAAAAGTGGATTTCCAAAACTAGTCTCGGAAATGAAATCCTGTCAACTCTCTGCAAGATTGCCATTCCTGCACTAACGTCACGTGTCCAATCTCAGCGAGATAGCCTTTCCTGCACTAACTTCAAGATTTTTAATCCCAAAGTTTTGTTTGGTCCCAGGTCTGGCGGGGGATCATAAAGTTATGGAAATTAAGGCATGCCAGTACTAAACCAGAGGCATGTGGTTACGATATATCCTGAGAAAAAGCCTAAACCGGTATGAAATATGCCGGATCGCTGTAATCGGATCGGGAGAGCCGGATTAATTCCCATGCTATCTGCATGTTGTATGTCACAAACCATGACGCAAAAAATCCCGGTTTAAGTTTTTTGCTTGCTGCCGAAACAAATGTGCCCCCAAGAAAATGTCTCCTGCGGCATAAAAGCCTCACAACGTTATGTTCTCATGCCGTCAAAAACGTTGTGCCTGGCAAAGTATTTGTTCCGGCATTTCGAGCTATTTTGGGTTGTTTTGCCGTAAGCGTTGCGTTGTCGCAACAGCGGAACACCGATGTAGAGCGTTGGTGCAAAGGTAGCCTTATTCCACAATCTACCGTTGTTATGGTGGGCGTGGTCACGACTGCTACTCTGGAAAAAGGCGCAGAGGCACTCACATGTCCTCCAGCGACACCAAATCCTGGAAATCGCCAGCGGGCAGCGTCGTCAGAACATTTTCGCTAAGGTCCCTGAAGAGGCGAAGCGGGAAGGGGGCAACGTATGCAATAAGAGGTCCGCCGAAAAAGAATATGAGCTTAGCGTCGAGGTTCAACGGCGTATGTTCAGTGCGCACAAGCTGTTACCGGCATTCTTCAGGTCATGGGGAATATTATCTAGCGCCTATCCCCGTGTTTCCGGGTGACTAAAATATCTAGGTATTGCGTTGGCGAGCATAGTTACAGCTGTTGTTCTGACAAGCTGAATATCGACCGTGGGTCTGGCTTATGCCTGTGCAGAGAACGGGTATGTCAGCATAGATGTTTGGCCTACAAGCTGGTGGTTATCCTCTCCAGATTGGTCGTCGGCACTTCAAAAATGGAGGCCTACACCTCGACGTCAGTCATTTGGAGTTGTCGAAAGTGATAAAATACAAAGGACAGGACACAAACTGAGACAAAACAAATCCCCATCTGAACGCCTGCCCTTCAGTTGAGTACAAGCTGCAACTACTCATGAGCAACCCAGGCCACGAAATTGAGACACGCATCATTTACAGCGTAAGACCGCGTGGGTGTCAGGCGGCAGTCGTAGGCAACCACAAACGACCCACGATATGTTTTCCTAAACCTGGAGCTTCCCGGCAACAACAGAAAGCAGTCGTCAAGTTGGAAACCCTATTAAGCTGGCGTACCCGAAACAGGTGCGGACTGGAAACGTCGAGGTACAGGATTAGGGTATTGGCCTCACTTGAGGGCAAACAATGGGCTGATAAGTCGATTCTTGATTGTTTGCAACAGGCTTCTGAATCGTAGAAAACGTGGAGATTTGCTGTACGTCCCTCATGCACGCCGTGTATACATGTTGGCGAAACGACTACTATTAATATTAATAGGTAACAGGTTCCCGAGAGCTCCGCCGCTGTCTTACTTACCAAAGAGCGGTTTGTTGTCCATTTGCGCTCTTAATACCCATAGTTCTCGGTTGTTTCGTCCATGCTCCGAGCATTGCTTCTCTCGCGTGGACGTCGATTCCCGCTGTTTTTTTGTCTTTCTAGTTCCTACCGTCGTGGCCAGTTTAATATTTGTCGTGAACAACAGCGCCTTAGATTATTACCACCATATTATTAAGGGCGGTAATTAACCGTAGACTTTGAAGCATTAACAGCACGGTAGTCGGTATGATATCGACACGCGTCGTCTCCTTTACGTAAGGCTGTGCAAAATAAAAATGAACTACCCCGTAGTATACAGCTACAGGGCACATCGTCTTGGCAATTCGACATGCCCCCCATAGCCGAAATATGCCCCGGGGGAAAAGAGGTTACGCGAAACGGGTTGCTTTACCTCTGGAAGCAGCTCAAGATAGTGTAGGGTGCTGTACGATGGATCTGGACAACATCTTATCAAACAAAACACTTTTACCCGAAGGTCAAATGATTTCTTGTACATGTACTTGATTTTGACTGTCCATCTTGTAAATGTACTTCGTATTGTCTGATTCGCGTGTCTGTTCCTCACCAAGAGGCTTGATCTACCACCAATCGTAGCTCGAAATTTCCCTTGAGCTTCCTCGTTCACGAACGCCGCTGATTAGCTAGTATTAACTTAACTTACGCTGCGCTGCTGACACTCGTTGCTGTTGCTCTTGTTTTCATGTTGTACCACCCAATTTGGGCCTGTGGCCACAGGTCACGTTGCGCAGTCCAATACTACTGGATACGCGTGCTACGATAGAGGTTGCACTTTTTGGCTTTTTGGTTTCTGTATGACGGGGATCCTTAACCCAAAATCGTCGGAATGTCATTCTTATTTAGCAATATGACTTTTTTCAATGCCTAGTCCATGGGTTTGCTGATCGGGCTGCCCTTCCAGTTTACTCAAAACCAGTTTTCGGGTGTGATATGGAGCTCCGAAAGCGAAGAGCCTCAGAAACAACATCATGGAACAACACCTCTATCGTAGTAGCATGGGTCTGGAGTGGAATGATGCCTCGCAGGAAATATAAAGGGAAACCCAAAATTGATATGCCTACAAGTACGTCTTTAGAGCCATTTGCAGGTTCACCACAAACGTCCTTTGGGAAAGTACTCCTGACCGTGCCTCCGATTTGCCAGCGACCGATCGTACATATTGCTGGCTCGAAGGGCGCAAGGGTAGACTACTAAAGCTGGGTTTCGCTTCTTTTTTAATTATGTTTTTGCATCTACATTACTTAATGCTGCTCGGTAGCAGTGGTGGTGGTGATATCACATAGTATCTTCAATAATATGCCGTTGTTAGTATGCTCCACGGACCCCCGAGTGTAATCCCGGCGCCCTTCGGTGGCCCATTTGTGTCCCTTGCGGGGTGCAGAATCCGTCTCTGGTTTATAGAGAACTCTGTGTTGCACGCCTCCTAGTATATCCTGTCGACCTCTCATTACGCGGAGGTTTGAGTATTTCCGTCTGGAAACCAAGCGGGGTGAAGATCGTCGCTCTGCTGTAGCATACCTTGAAACCTGGTGGTCTATAGCTTTTCTGGGCATACCCAGGTCTGGTATTTGAGAAGAGGCCGGTGTACCATGATAATCTGGAGCCAAGCGGTTGTTGTAAAAGTGAACCGTGATTATGGTATGAAGTATCACTGGTGGTGGCCGACGCTCGATGTAATTTTGCGTACAGCCAGTTCACACCGTGGGTGATTGTATGTTCTGTATATAGCATACACGCACGGCATTTTGTGCGTTCCCGTACGCACATGTGTCAATACATCTGCGCATATCAGGTATTCGCAACATGCATCGATAGACAGAGCGTTTGGGGCCTGTTCGCTTTCTATGCCCCTCGCTGTCATGTGGTAGCGAATTCCTTTGTTGCTGTTCCTTGCGCTGAGAGGTGGCATCCGTTTTGCGTCGTTTGAACAGGGAACTGGATGAAAACATTATCGGGACAATAGAGCCTGGGGCTTTTACGGGTCTGGGCGCTCTAACAGACCTGTGAGTGAGCGAGTGAGGATGATGTTCCTTTCGACCTGAGGCAATACGTAGACACAGCCACACCGATCGCACACTTTGCTGGTGCCGCTACACCACTTGAAAGCTCACGATGGATGACGCATTCACACCATTTTAGCCACAGGGTGTCTGAATGCCGCGTAAAACCCTGCTAAGTAATCTTCCGGTGCGCACCGGAAACTGGGGAATGCTTTGTTCCGCACCCACACGACGAACCAAATTTATGGAAGTAAATGACAGAAGAGATAGGTTCCCTGGGGGAATCGAGTGTTGCGAAGTAGACTGGCTGATACCCTAGAGAGGTGGAGTTGCTCCCCGGGAGCTCGTACTTTTGTGAGTTTGTGCGAACGTTAGGCAACGGCAGTTTGTGTTGGTCTCTACGGTGTCATCATCCCGGAACAGTGGAATCAGACAATTCCACCTAGACCTATGCACAAGGGCCACACGTTCGTGTTCGCCTCTTGTACTCCATTTGCGGAATAGCTGAGAGTACATCATAGACGCACAGATGACCCGCAGCCCAACGAATGAGTCATCCATCGGACGCAAAAGGGTTATCCCAGGAACAGCGCTCACTGATATCAAACCCGCGGTGCTCCCACTGCAATCGGGGCCTTCTTCATACACGGGCGTCCACGCTTGGGGGGGTGAATCTATCGCCAACTTGTCCTAACGAAAAATACCCGATTCGACGAAGTCGTCAGTTATTGCTCTCGGTCAGTTTATTCGCTTTGCTACGTCGCTGCGTCTTCTTCGACGACTCGACTAACAAATGCTAAGCCCGAGATATTTGGGGGGATGTCACTAGTACGGGGAACGGGTCTGCTCTCACGACCGGTCCCACCGCGAGGTCGCGGACTAGCCGCAGCAATGACTCCATAGATTTACTGATGGGCAGTCGCGCATCGGGCCGCTACTTCGACGATGCAATTGTCGCTGGATTGCGGGACAGACTGGAAGAGTATAAGGTGTTGGATGTGCCGTGAAAACTCGCATCCACCGGGAGGGGGTGGACTATATGCCAACTCGCAGGGAGTGAGCCGGGGCCTCGAACTCGACGGCAGAGGAGTGCGCCGTTTAGTCCATCGTTTGTGTCTGATTGTGCCTGGCCTAGGGCGTAACCTGTTCTCTTTGAAACATGCGGCGGGAAACGTTGTCATGTCCTCATTGGATATTCACAATTCAAGACTCGAGGCAGATAAGTTCATAATCCCATTTCAACAGTTGGGGCACTATTTGTACTCTTTCTAGCTGGATCTCACCGACGGCGTCAACGGGTCGGAGGTGGCCATGCACGCTGCGACAAACACCTAGCTGTTGCACCGGTGATAAGGTTACCTCAACCACAAGAGCATAAGCCTTCTGACTCACCTTGATAACAACAGGGTAAGCTTTGTTGGGCCTGTGCCAGACTGCGACGGGTGCGCCGTGGGCAATAGTCTCCAGCTGACTCGGGCCAAGACCGTCGACGACAAGGCCAAGCTCTATTCCCGGGTCGTTTTCGCAGACCTGATGGAATCCTTAACGCCAGAGGCCCTCGTGGGCAATACGAACATCCCCAAGGTTTCCGACGAGTATGCCAAGTGGGCGGGGACTCACTTTCTGGAGTCCAAGCATGACGCTCTCAGAAAATCCCAGGTATTGGTGTAATCTATTGTGATTCCGAGCGGTTTCAGCGTCGATATTTTAAGGGTGGACGTTGGGGATGAGTTCGTTGGCAAGGACGTCCAGGGCTACTGTCTTAGACGGTGGTGTCGCTCAAGTACCAACACGCCGCAACAAATCGGTGTGTTCGAGCGCGTTGTAGGAACTCTTAGAGCTATGGCGTGGTCTATGATTGCTGCCAGCGTACTGCCAAACTTTATCTGGGGAGAATATATATTCACGACGGTGCTTTTGGGCAACAGGGCGCCGCACTTAGCGATCGGCATGCAGCAGTCTCCATACCAAATGCTACACAGGAGGGAGCCGGACCTGCGACTTATACACGTAACCGTTGCCCAGACCTTCGTGCACATCGAGACGTACTCCAAACCTCTCGGACATTCAAGGCGGTAAAACGACGACTGGTGGAGTACAGGAACAACAGCAAAGGTACCCTAGTGGACAATCCGAACACCCGGTGAAATATTGGGAGCACTAACGCCATTTTGATGGAGATACCATTCCGTCAATTTCCGCCACCGTTGGAGGAAACTTCGCTACATTTTTTCCGCCAAGCAAGAGCATGGACGACCACGACTACACCAAATACGACGGAATTCTGCACGATCTCCGCAGCTACAGTTCCGTGTTTGGAGCTCTTCCCGGTGCTTCTGCTGACCACATTACCGTCGGTGGGTTCACTTACCACATCTCCGTCGGTGAGCTCTCAGATTATCCGACGGTGTCTGAAGGGACCGGATCAGTGAGATCACCAGGAAGAATACCCTGGACGCACGAGCTGCAGGGCCACCGTTAAAAGGATCTATCCGCGGGGGAGAGCCTGCGGATTGTGTTTCGCAGGAGCGCGTTCTCGAATCACAGTCGCTTCAACGGCGGTGACATACACCGCCAGACACAACCACTGCGGTTACGCGTGCTGGCACTGCAGCAATTTTCGTTTTGCGAGGTGTCACTCTAACACCTGTTCAGATTATTATCACCTACTACCGGGGACCGCGCTGTCTGAGCTTCGAGGGCTGGGGCTCTACACCAAAGGTTCTCTGCAGGACACCGTTGACGAGACGCATGGGGCAGACTCTGCTATTGAATACGCCTACGCGACGACGACCAATGAAACCTGTGCGGTTGGAGACAAAGGGGAGACAACCGCCAACACTTCCAAAAAGGTCATGGCGCTACAGGCTAAATCGCAGTGAAAAAACCAATATGCACGCCCTCCCGCTGGCGACGTCTGTCCCCGCGGAATACAACCCCATCTGCAGTAGAGGGGTCTACAAGTTCAAGACGGACGACTCACACAAGGGACGCGTTGTTGTACTGCTGGTAGGATGGGGGCAATTGCCTGGCATTGGTTGCGGTAGCACGTTTGCTGCAGACTCCAGAGTATTTGTATGGTGCTGGCAATAGCGGCGGAGTACAACCTGGAGTGTTGGCAGCAAGACTTCAATACCGAGTGTCTGACCACCTTTGTCACAGAGCAAGTGTAGGCCAAGATGGCTCATAAGTATGACGAACTTGATGAAACGGGAATCCCACTGGTAAAGGGGCTTTTGCAACGCCTGTACGGCCTCCGTCAGAGGTGGTGGAACGCGATCGTCGATGATCTGGTGAAAAATGGCTTCAAACGTCTCAAGTCGGACCCGTGCTTCTACACCTACTGGGAGTGGTGCCCTTTATATCCTGACCCTCCATGTTGACGACGTTCATTTTCTCGGGAAATACCTTCCGGGGTTCAGGGGGATGAAGCTGAAGCTGGTGAGCCGTTTCTCATTGACGGGCATGGGGGACGTGTCACTCGTGCTCGTGATTAGTGATAACCCTGACCACGGGAAGGGGCCTGTGACCAATACTCAGGAGAAACATACAATGTCCTTGCTGGAACGGTACGGCGGTATCGCAGTTTGCGATTCAACTTACACGCCTGGTGTGGGAACAGAGCTGCCGCTGGACCGCCGGAGGAGAGACACCTAGGCAAGGAGGAGAAGCAGTGTTACCAGGCCATCACTGGTAGCGTAGTATACATCGGACAGGTGACTCGCGATGACATATTATACACGAAGTCAACCAACTGACCGGGGCGAAGCCTACACCGCCCCAGCTCACATGGCGGTAGCCAAACATCTATTTTGCTTTTTGGCTGTAGATTTCGCTATCACGTACAAGCACGGTGCGTTCAAGTTGACGCCATTTAAGGGCGCAAACTGGGGCCACAACCTGGACAACGGTACGTCAGTGTCATCGTATACTGTCGTCCATTCGAACGCCCAGGTTGGCCTTAACGTGGGGCTGCGGCTTCAAGGTGGGGCTGCATCGCTTAACTGCACAATCCACTTTGGAAGCATAACTTGTGGCCTCAGCGCTAGCGATGAAGGCATCCCTGTTCTGCCCGAACATGATTGAGAAACTGGGATTCGACACGCGCTTCCGCAACGTACCTCTATCTATCGACAACAATTCAGCACAGAACGTCGCACGAAATCGTACCTACAATTCGCGAGTTAAGCATCAGGATGTACAGTAGTTCTTCATCCAGGAGGTAGCCAAGTAGGGCAGAATCGCCGTCATATACGTGAAGACAGACGAGTATTATAATGACATTGGCACCAAGAATCTCAGCAAGCAATAGCAGGGCTGCCTCCTTAACTTGATCTGCGAACTTAGAGCCTGAAACTGAGAAGTTTAGACAGTCAAAACGGAAGGAATTTTGATAAATGGTTTTGCTCTGTTTTTCGCGGAAAGAGGGGTATCATATAGTTTTGTATTGAATTAGCAATGTTGTAGTAAATTAGCGTTGCTTCCAACTATTGCTGGTGATTGTTAGCCATGCTCGGCTCTTTTACTATTGTTTCTATCACGTTCAACAAATGCTGGTGGTCTACACCCATGATCAGCACTTTACTCGTGTTGCTATAGTTCTAAAACATTAGTCCGTTTTGCTATGTGACTTGCGTTGAGGGGGAGTGTCCAGCAAAAGGCAGTACGCAGCCTGTTCAGTCAATGCTTCGTAAGTTGGCGCTCAACCAATAACACCGCAATCAGAGTAACGGGATGCTCAGAAGAGCTTTCAGCCCTTGTTGTAGTCGGCGAGCTTTGGCGACAAGCTTTCGACAGACGTTTTGCTGTATGATCTGGCCACC
>JAYJME010000950.1:0-18652 GCA_036873775.1 Costaria costata | reverse complement strand
CGTGACCCCTCTGAACGCACAAGTCTGCGGGGATTCCTTGTCCGCCAATACGACCACTGCTTCGGCCGATCGCCGCTTAGAAAACAACACAAAACAACGAGAGTACGTACATAGACATACGGAAGTAGTGTCGACCATCGATCGTTCTCTTGCGACTGTCGTATCTTTGTTCCACGAGTTCACTCTCCGCGGTGTTGTATCATGTACCACCAGGTGGTGTCAAAACCCCAACGCAAAAAAACGAAACTACTACTAAGTGGTAACACCTAGGGAACAGCAGGGCAACGATTGCCCTGCTCTACAGTATATATATACGTATATCCTTCAAGAGATCATACCTGGTACAAAACATAAATCCGTACAACAGTAATACGCATGATCGAAGTATCCCACGCAGCTCGCAAATTTGAGTTTCGACGAAATCCTCGATCCCACAGCTGGCGTTTTTTTATTGTATAATATACGTACCGGTATGTACTATCTGGGCTCCTATTTTCTATTTTTCTAACCAGTTGGGCTACATAAATATGTAGACCTGAATTAATGTACAAGTATTATATACCTGGTATATACTATGTAGACCAGCAACCAGGTAATCAGTACGCGTTGGACACTACCAAAATACCAGATCGACGCCTTGGCTGTTTACGAAGTATGTACTTAGTATAAATATACTCTTATGATAAAAAGATTATCACGTCCGATGTAGACGACCTGTTCAAATCGTTGAGGATCATGGTCTGCAGGTACCAGGCCCCGAACTTGCGTTGTCTCCGGTGAAAGGTCTGGATACTTGTTTCGACGGACATCTTGATTTCGGCGGACCCCCCAGCGTGCTGATGAAGGCGCTAAACAAACCTGTCGGTCAAATCGACCGCCGTAATCCGTTGGCGTCAGAGACATCCAGCAAACGAGGCTCATAACCTGTTCAAATATGTGATGTGGGTCTATCTGGTGCTGATCTACAGCAAGTGGCAAGTGCCACTATCGATCGGTGGCAATACCCTGTGCGACTAGGTGGCTATCATCTTAGTCCATCCGTCCGTCCGTCCTTGGTGTCAGAGGCCCTCAGCGAATGAAGCTCATAACTTGTACAACAAAAGCGATGTACGAGGATATATCTGGTGTTTGTTGTACAGCAAGCGGCAAGGCCCGATATCGGTGGCAATGCCCAATAGCCTGTGAGGTGAGAGGGTGGCTGTCGCTTTAGTCCGTCCGTCCTTGGTGTCAGAGGCACTCAGCAAACGATGCTGAGAAACTGTTAAGAACATGGCTGCGGTAGGGAGGTTACTTTTAGGGCCTCGGTTTTCGCCGGCTCAAGAGCAACACTCGCGGTGGCTACCCTGATTCTTCGCAGTGTTAATATTCTGTGCTTTTCGGCTTCGCGATATGCACCACCATGGAATTGGGTGTTACGTTGTGCCAAAAACGTATGTTTCAGTTTTTGGGTGAGTGGGATACAGGGCTATACTGGCGCGAGTGGCCTCACCTCGGTACTGGAAATGGGGGTACCCCCCTACAGTAGTAGTCTTGATCTATAAAACGTATGACATGCGGATCTACCTGGTGTTGTAGGTGGCAATACCCTGTGTGGTGAGGAGGTGGCTGTCATCTTAGCCCGCCCGTCCTTCGTGTCAGAGGCACTCAGTAAATGAGGCTCATAACCCGCAAAAAAATGCCATGCGGATCTACCGGATGTTGTATACCGGTATAGCACAGAGCCCACCGTTCATTGCAACATCATGTGTGGTGAGTGGCTGTCGTCTAAGTCCGTCCGTCCTCGGTGTCGGTAGAACTCAGCAAACGAGGGAAATACCCTGCTATACGTATTATATGCGATGTAGATCTATACCTGGTATGGTGTTGTATATAGTAAAGCGGCAGGGCCCACCATCGGTGGCAATACCCTGTGTGGTGAGAGGGCTGCCGTCTTGTCTGTCCGTCCTTGGTGTCAGAGGCAGTCAGCCTGTGGGGTGAGAGGGCTGTCGTCTTGTCCGTCCGTCCTTGGTGTCAGAGACAGTCAGCCTATGTGGTGAGAGGGCTGTCGTCTTGTCCGTCTGTCCTTGGTGTCAGAGACAGTCAGCAACTGAGGCTCACAACCTGGTAACGTATAAATATGCGATGTGAATCTATCTGGTCTGGTGTGGTATATAGCAAGCCACGGGTCCCACCGTCGCTGGCAATTCCCTGTGTGGTGAGTGGCTGTCGTCTTGGTCCCCCCATCCTTGGCGTCAGAGGCACTCAGCAAACGAGGCTCATAACCGGTTAAAATATGCGATGTGGATCTATCTGGATTTGTATTTTAACAAGCGACAAAGCCCACCATGGGTGGCGATACCCTGTGGTGAGTGGCTGTCGTCTTAGTCGGTCCGACCTGAGTGAGGCACTCAGCAAACTATACTCATAAACTGTTACAGCGACGTAGTTCTACCTGGTGTTGTATATTGCAAACGGCAGGGTACACCATCGGTGGCAATACCCTGTGAGGTGAGAAGACGGCTGTCGTCTTGGTCCGCCCGTCCTTGGTGTCTGAGGCAACCGGCAAGCGAGCTAATACCCTGTTACAGTATGCGATGCACATCTATCTGATGTTGTATTCAGCAAGCTACAGGGCCCACCATCGGTGGCAATACCCTGGGTGGTTAGGGGGCTGCCGTCTTAGTCCGTTCGTCCTCAGTGTCAGGGGGACTCATCAAACGAGGCTCATAATCTGTTAAAGTGCGCAATGTGGATCTATCTAGGGTTGTATTTAGTAAGTCACAGGGCCCACCATCGGTGGTAATACCCTGTGTCGTGAGGTGGCTGTTGTCTTGGTACATTCGTCCTCGGTGTCAGAGGCGCTCAGCAAAAGAGGCTCATAACTTATAAAAAAGCGATGTAGATATATCTGGTGTTGACTATAGCAAGCGGCAGGGTCCACCATCGGTGGCAATACCCTGTGTGGTGAGGAGGTGGCTGCCAAGCCGACCTCATCTGATACCCTTGAGCATGGTCTAACTCTGGTGTAGTAAGTAGCCGTGCATAATGTTATTTGTCTTGAAGCGTAGCCCAGCAGGAAAGGACTGGAAAAAACAATGTTGGCAGTGAGCAGAGGGGGGGCGACGGTGCGCAACCCCATCTCTCTCTGTACTTGAAAGCCTGAAACGGTGTCGAGCCTTCGACGGCTAGCTACGCTACGGCGACATGTGTACGAGAACACAAACATGAAAACACACAAAAACTGGAATCTAAATATATCATACAGACCTCAAACGAGAGCACTCCTACGGCTAATACTGTTCAAGAAATACCCCCAAGATCCACACTGGCCGCGGTTGTTGTTGCCAAATATACTGTTACTCTTAACTGCTATACTAAATCATATGACTGCAGCGCTCGCAGTGCTTACGATCTCAGTGTATCAACAGCCTCCAGCTTGGTAACGGATTGACACGATATCAAGCGAGGATCAGCTCAAGTTGCTACTACTGCACTGGAATCTGATGGCGAACGCGTTCCATAACAAAAGCACGCGTCGTGCCGATAATCACCTCTGACCACATGCAGAAGGCAGCCATGTTGGCCCTCGCAACGCCCATTATTTGCACTCATACTTAGGGTTAGGGTTGAAGTATATGTTTGTACGCTGTGCACATATGCATCCACGCATAGACCACACGATTCGTTTATCCCGCAACGTCCATCGTTTAATCCTGTGTTATTGTGATAAAAGGTAGACGCAGTAGCGTGCCACCATTCTACGGTACTAAGGTGAGCGCTGTCCGATACGCATTTGTCGTAGCTCTGTCTCTGCGAAATAGCCGCAGAGTTGGCACCAAGTAACTATCAAGTACAAAATCTGGATGGTTCAAGAAAAAACATTGTTTGCATGTCTGCATTGCTGTCGGAAACAAGGGAAAATAAGTAAAATTGGGCCCATTGGAGAATGCCGAGGTAGCCGAGAGCCATGGAGGTGGGTGTGGCCATCCAGTATCAACTTGGTGGAGATGCACACAACTACAGTAGACGTACGGGCAACATTGTACTGACCGACTACCCGTTACACAGCAATTATACAGGTAGCTAGTCTGTCCTATTGTCAACGTCCCGACAAAGCTTACTTACTCTTCTGTAATGCGATTTACACTTAGTAACATCGAACATGAACTTCTGAACTGGTGTAGAGTATCGCCAGATAATGGGTTAGCAACTCGTGCGTAGTGACTGCGCATCAAATATGCATACCAGGTATTTACTTCTGGTGTCATACTCCAACACGCTTCCTCGAGGAGAGCTTAATGCCATCATAGAGGAACATGAAACTCAACGAAAAATCGGAAAACAATCTAAAGCATGAACTGCATGTCCACGAGGCTAATGCCCACAACCTCTCATGAGCGGCGATACCGCCGCTCTTTAAAATATCGATAGACCTTCGCACATTAAGCTACGGTCGTTCACCCCACCCTCTTGGTGAAAGTCAGGTCGACGCTCATCGGGCCCGTGGTGAACGTCTGTATCTCCTGGGGAGGATCGGCCTGTCGAATGCATCACGAGAGAATACGCGAGTGCGGGGAGGCGTGGAAGAATTACTCACTTTATCCAAGCTTTGGTTGTTCGATCATCGGCCACGCCGATGCTACTAGGGGGCGTGGGGGGTTACTTTCTGACTCCCTCACCCGTTGCGAAGAGTGGCGACGTGGCGAGGCTACGTTTGTGGAGAGGGGGTTGAAGGCTGCTTGGGGTAGGGCGCTCGACAGGGACCACAAGGATTTGTTTCCCTGCTTCCCGCGCGTACTGTACCTCACGATGATACGGACACAATAGCATCCCACAGGGGCTACCCAAACACGACTATTACAGCGTCCCATTCGGGACTTTACAGCTACCGATATCTATTTATGGTCGGATATGCTGTACGGGACGGTAAACCGGGTGGCGTGATAACTGCATATTTTAAGGGTGTACCAGGTAGCTCTTTTGTATACCTGGCCAGGCGCGAGTGCCAAGTCGAAACGGGCGCAGATGGCGGCGATGATGATGGCCGCTTCGGCCTTTGCCATGTCCTGCACACGCAACGATCCACGAAACAAACACGGGAGAGGCGAAGTAAATATAAGGATCGATAGGCAAGTACTCATTTACAGCTGTATAGATCCCACTTAAAATTGCGCCTGAACTTCTTTACTCCGGCAAGAGCTGAATCATCGAATGTGAACCTTACGATCTGCGTGATTTCCCCATGTGCATTCTCGTTGCAGGCTTTACGATTCACTCTTGAAAGACATATACTACAGTAAGTTCGTGCTTCCGAGATAAGCTGCAGAGGCAAATAACAACCCAAAGACCTGGAGTTTGTTTACCTGGAATGCTTCAGCCTCTACGGCATGTCTTCATCCTCCCTGAAGTGATCCTTATGAGAAACGCCGTCGCTAACCGTGCAAGAGCTGTCTGAGTAGGCTTCATTATACATACTTATGCCCTCTATAGCTGAACAAGGGCGACTCCGTTGTGCAAGCTTACACTTTGCACCCGCATACTGTTTTACTCAAAAACAATTTATTCGACAACAAGCTAACATCAACCGAAAATAAAGCGACGTTCCGTGGAGTGGTAGGTGCCGCCTATCGCCTGGTGAAACCCGACGAAGGCGCAGCCACCATTGCACCTCCAAAATCGGTAACGCGGTAATAAGCTAGCTATCTCACCTGTCCGGGGCATACCCTCGGACCGGCACCGAACGCGAGGAACGCTTCTTCCATGTGACGGACGTCGTTCCCACTTTTTCCCGCCCCTTCACCGAATAGCGCCTCTTCGCGCTCTGCCTCGATCCACCTGTGGCACGGAGCAATAACGGGACCCGAGGAGATCGTAATAGGACAAGGCGACGTGGGGGGAAAAAAACAAATATTAACAATAGTAGCCGGCGTGTGGAAAAATGACGCGCGGAAACGGCGACAGTTTAGATAAAGTCCCGGCCCAGGCCGCACGGTCGCACGCACTACACGGATGCTGCCTTCTCCACTGGTGTGTGTGCTTCTTCCACGTATGCCGGGGTGAAGGTCCAAAAACGTAACGTTCATCAATACCGTATCCAATCAAGAACGTAGTCGTAACTACCTGACAAGTACTCTAGACAAACATATGCGGTGCAACCTGAACCAATCAGCGTCAACACATGCAGATAATCTGTTAAAGCGGACAATAGCCCTAGGCTCGAGAGCTTGTAAACCTCGGGCATCACTCGTTCTCCCCCTACACGTGAGCCACCCCGTTGAAGCGGGTGCCGGATAGCCTCAGATCCAGGGATCCCGAGAATCTTAAGAGAGCAGGTGGTAGTCAATAATACGAGCAATCCAGCAACAAGAGGTTCACCTCTCGGGCACGAAATCTGCCGCCCTCGTGAAAGCTTCCTCGGCAACGCTGGCAGCCCGAATGAGCACGCCGAACGACGTTCCCGCCGGGAACACCGAACCGTTCTGCACCTTGTAGTCGTCCTATCAACGAGAACGTGAATTTTTCCCGACAGCCAGGCACAGCAACAGCGTTAGTTCATATGTTAATAGTACGAAACGGAACGTTGTATTATGGGGTTGCCCACCCCCCCTCCCCCAATTGCTTGTGGGTCACTACAGGGCGTTTTCGGCGCTGGAGCGATGTAGGCATCGACAACCGGGCACAGCAACAGCGTTTGTCCATATACTTCGAAGTACTACGAAACGGAACGTTGTATTACAGGGTTGTCCACCCCCCTCCCCCAATTGCTCGTGGGTCACTACAGGGCGTTTTCGGCGCTGGGGTGATGTAGGCATCGACAACCGGGCACAGCAACAGCGTTAGTTCATATACTACGAAACGGAACGTTGTATTACAGGGTTGCCCACCCCCCACTCCCAATTGCTTGTGGGTCACTACAGGGCGTTGTCAGCGCTGAGGTGATTTAGGCAGAAAGCATCACTCATTTCCGCGAGTGTTCCGAGGCAGTGTTACGCAGTACAGCCGAGAACAAACAGAAACACAAGAACAGCAGGTAGAAGACACAAAACGGGACAATGGCTGGCGGGACCGGTCGCCGATTGCTCACAGACAGCCCAAGGCGTTCTGCCTGCGTTCTGCGTGCGTGCCATCTACTGCATCAAACACTCCTCGCGCATTTCCCCATCTTCCCCCGACACAAAACATGGATAGCCGGCTATGATGATAAGCGGATTATGAATTTATCGTGTGACCTACTGTTATATGCATTGTAACCTAAACAAAATGTAACCTTTGCTTAAGCTGCTGGGATCAGCCAACCCCCGGCTTGACGCTATGTCGAGTCAACCATAAACCACCGAAATCACGCACCGTAGTTTCTACACCGTATTCTCGGTTTCAGGCCGAATGTTGCGCTCCTGTATCAGCATATCATCCTCCCCAGAAAGAGAGCGCGGGCTACCGCGGATCTTGCACAGCCAGCACTCACAAAACAATGAGGGTTGTATAATCCTTGGCCCAGCTTCGACAAAATGGTTGACATGATGCTTGACTTTAAACCCTAACATTAACCCCGACCCCGACCGACTGGGAATTATCCTGGGATGAAGATGCAATGAGGAATTGTGGGCTATCAACCATTTTTGTCCAAGCTGTGCCAAGTCGTAGACACTGCTACAAACAACAGTCCAGCAATCTTGCTCTCTGTGCGCGGTACGTCGCAAGCGTTGAGGTTGGCGCGCGATTCGACTACCGCAATCCGAACATCAGCCCACGCTACCCCCCCACCCTCAAGAGGGCGAGTTACCGTCTAGCGATGTATGACACCCAGAGAGACGCAAGGGCGGCGCAACGCGCTTGGCGTGCTACAACGCCCAGTAGTGAGGGCCGCGCGGGACGCACCTGGCTGTGGAAGAACAGGTACGGCGCCACATATCGGAGTCTCAGCACCTCCCTGAACACCGAGGAGCAAAACACCAGTTGAGATAGCTGCTCGCTTGTGGACACCATGCCGTTGCTTTCGGGTTTAACAGGGTGCGGGTTCGAAGAATACCGGAGGCCAAGGTCGGAGGAGGTGCGTCAAGCGGGGGAAATGAGGCGCGGGGGGGTGGGGGGGGTGTGTACTCAAATTCGTGCATGGCCGTAGTCGTATGACCATAGACCCTCGCATCCCTACTATGCCGGGACGGAGCACGTCGGGTTTTCACCAACCAGGCAGACGTGAGGTGTTCGGCGAGTCGCATGAAGGGTGAACTGCATCCTTCTGTACCCCCATATACCTCTCCTCGAAATCGAAAACTATTTTGTGTCTTGAATTTGTATGGATTAATTAAATCTCCCCTCTCTCGCCCAAAAACCGAAACAATAAAAAAAACAATACCTGGTACACAATAACATACTTCTCGAAACCAAAAACTATGCCTATTGGTTCGGGATGACGGAGCTCCTTAACCCCTTCAGAGCCGGAAACGTTTTTTTGGGGACAAAACTACCTGGAAATAGTGTGGGATACTTTTTTGGGGTAGTACAAGGGTTAAACCACAATCGGGAGCGGTGGTAGAACAGGAACAGAAAGATGGTATACTGTATACAACACGCCCGATTTGTTTTCTGAGTCGGTCGACCCTGCCGAACGAACGCAACTGGTCGGGGTGAGGGTTCAGTGCCATAAAGAGTTATACAAAAAAAACTACCAGGTATATAAATAATATCCTCATGGGGGTACGACTTGCGTGTCCCCATAGGGGGGGCACATAACCGCTTCGGGGGGGGGCGGGTGGAGAGGATTATGGGTCAGAATTAATTTATTTCGCAATTCGGGGACACAAGTTAATCTGTCTAACGGTTAGTGTGGATTGTTTATGCGGGACGGTAGTCCCGCAGCAGGTAGATCTCTTCGCTCAGTTTGGGTGTGGAGACTGGAGACACACCGAGGTGGGGTATATTAAGTGTGGAGTTACCACACTCTCGGGGTCAGCAACGAGAGCTAATCTCAGAAGTGCCCTGGAAAGCCAGGATGGCCTTGAAGGGTTATGGTGATAATCAGGCGGTATAGTCTAGGGGACAGGACCTGGTATCCACATTTATCTGTTTTTTTTAAGGCGATTGATCATTTAATTTATTAATTTATCCATACTTATCCAAGACATTATTAATTTCCACCTTCGAGGCACACGATATCAATATTGTTTGAGCAAAAATTCTGCCATTGCCAGAGGTTCCGAAATCTCGTCTTTAATTTCTGCGACGAGATGCCACCGCCGTCTGCCCGTTTTTTGTTCGTTCTGTGTGTGCGCGCCCGGGTCGCCAGCGATATTTCTTTTTATAGGATCAGTCTTCTCGCGAGCGCAGTTAGTTGGATTTTTTTTTTAAAGACAGCTAGCTGTAAGATTGAAAATTCCTCGAAAATCGTCTT
The DNA here is from genome assembly GCA_036873775.1 of Costaria costata. Taxonomy (NCBI): domain Eukaryota; class Phaeophyceae; order Laminariales; family Agaraceae; genus Costaria; species Costaria costata. The sequence goes on along the minus strand of JAYJME010000950.1, from coordinate 9,282 downwards.
TGCAAGCTTGGTGTTAGGCTTTATTGTGGTCTACAAATTCTGATTTGCGTATTCCTTGACGCAGACTACACCCACGGCAGATCTTGACGGTCCGACAGAGCCGGCCCCCTCTCGTGTCAGCAAGTCCAAACCGTATTTGTTTCGTTCGATCGATGTTTCCGGCAGGTTGGGAGCATTTTGATACGGGGGCCGGAGAGTGCAAGCGATAAAAGCGAGTTCGAGATGGACTACAGGGCGGGAATAAAGCGTGGCAGCCTGAAGAATTTGGTCTGGACCATCCCTGGGTGGACGCATTTGTTTCCGGACACTCCCAAGCGCGAGGCGCTCGGCGTCGAGAGATAGCGTTTGCTTCGCTCGTTCGTCAGCACGGCAAGCAGTAGTAGCGTTTGTTTGCTTTGATCGTCAGCACAGTAGCGTTAGCTTTTTCGTTCGTGCGTCAGCGCAGTACGTTATTGCTTCGTTTGGTCGTGAGCGCAGAAGGATTGCTTCGTTCATTCGTTCGTCAGCACAGCAGAGTATTGCTTCGCTCGTTCGTCAGCACAGCAGCAGTAGCGTTTGTTTGGTTAGTTCGTCAGCACAGTCGCGTTTGCTTTGGTCGTTCGTGCGTCAGCGCAGTACAGCCGTGTATTGCTTCGTCGGGTCGTCAGCGCAGCACATAGCGTTTGCTTAATTCGTTCGTGTGTCATCGCTGTACAGAGTATTGCTTCGTTTGACAATAGCGTTTGTTTGGTTCGTTCGTTCGTCAGCACTGTATCGTTCGTCAGCACATTAACGTTTGCTTCGTTCGCTCGTAAGCATAGTGTATAGCGTTTGTTTTGTTCGTTCAACACAAGAGTAATGTTTGCTTTGTTCGTTCGTCAGCACAGCATCAGTGGCGTTTGCTTCGTTCGTTCGTCAACGCAATAGCATATTGCTTCGTTCGTTCGTCAGCACGCTGCAGCGCCAAGCACCCTGCAAGAACGATACCAAACTCCCCGCCCGCGGGGAGGAGGCCAGCATCAGGAGCCCTGTCGCCGCAGCATATATATACATGAGCTGGGCCGGGCAAGACAACCTCAAAACGGCAATTTCGCCGCGCGCGGCTCAATTTTTGGAGTTGGAACCTGAAATTTTGAGGCGTGATTTGAAAGGCACTCGCCGAGACAAGCATTGGCTGTCTTTTTTTTTTCTTCTTTTTTTCTCGAGATACGACCAAATATAGATTTCCCGAATACAGAGAATCCCTCGAGGGTAGGACAAAAACTGAAGAAAAAAAAAAGACAACCAATAGTTGTCTCGGCGAGCGCCTTCCAAATCACCCCTCAAAATTTCAAGTTCCACCTCCAAAAATTGAGCCGCGCGCGACAATCGTTCGGAAGCACAGTTGAAGGGAGAAAAATGGCCAAAAATGCGTAGCCATGATGTGTGCCCTGGAGTAGGTGGTTCATGAAGAGAGAGCATGATTTGGTGAACAGATAACATTAGATTGCGCGTGCATACTTGTACTCTGTTCTAGAGTTAGCTGCGCTCTCTCTTCTTTTTTTGTACAAGAACAAGTATGCATGTTGGTCGACGCAAGCCACCGCAGATTTTACCAAAAAAACATGATTTTTGGGTCCGAGCTTTTGAAGCTAAGTAAGTCCTACAAGTATCGTGAACATACCTACAAGGCGCCCCTCCCCTTGCCCCGCCTTAGAGCGCTCCGGGGACTACGTACACTTGACAAAGGTACGTGTTACCCCCTCAACCCCCAACAATAAAGTACAGCGAGACACTACTTGTACAAGTACCACTGGCGGCGCAAAAGTTTACTGCTTGTCAATAAAACCCGGCTCCATGTCGATGATGTTGCGGTGAGCCTTGCAGGTCTTGCGCATTCTCTCAATGCTGTCCTTGGATTCAGCTCCTTCCGGAACCTTTTCAAGCCTGAAGTACGCCCGGCAGTAGTCTCGAGTGCGGCGTGCGAAGCGACGAATCCGCGGCAGGGTTAAGATCGTTTCCCGGTTCATGGATGCAACGATGTTCCGGTGCAGATGCTTTGGAACCTCGTCGTTGAGCTCCCGCCGGTATTTGAGTTTGGACATTCCCCAGGAGTACTCGATGCCAACGCCAGCTACCTCTGGGTGAAACTTGGGCGACATCACCAAAATATGCCCCCGTTTCTCCACTGTGTGTTGTAGTGCTGTCCGTTCGTTCTTGAAATCGGGAAGACCGCCCAGGACCAGCTCCAAGTTCATCTTCACGTCCTTCGAGGTTGCTGACATCCCGTCGACATACCACCCACGCTCCCACAGCACCTGCTTTATCCCCTTCGCCTTCCCCACGTACCCTTCCTTCTGCTCAAACTTGCCCCGTCTCTGAACCCGCTTGTCCTTCGGCGGCGCCTCCCAATCATAGAAAGGGGGAGGATCCGTCGGGCCGAAGGACATCCGCTGCACATCACCGACCTTGAGCTTCAGATCCACCATCCTCGCGGCGAGTGCGTCGGCGGGTTTCTTCGTGCTCCACTTGTCACCACTGAGATACATCTTCGCCTTGCCTGGACCCAAGCATCCCTCTGTCATGACACTATCACGAGGCACCTTTTGCTTCCCTCCGTGCTTGACGTTCATGTTCGCGACGTGCAAACCCTCCGGCAGGTACTTCGCGTGCCCTGCCGAGTGATCAACCTCGAATCCAATCTGCTTTCCTGGCTCGACCTCCTCGATGCAGTCCATGATGTCGATCGTTTGCTTCTCGAAATCTGCAAACCCCCAGTATCCTTCCCTGTTCTTCCCGGGAAGTAGGAACCGCCACCCAGGGGTGTCGTCCAGGGCGGGGCGACCCCCGCCCTCTCGATTGCTGTTAATCGTTGCTAGCTCATCCGCCGACAGAGGAAGACCAAAGCCACGCTTTTCGTCCTGAAACGCGGACACCATTTCGCCTGCACCCTCTGTCTTTTTCCTCAAGCCACGTACTCCCCTGATCACCCACTCTGTTCCCTCTCGAGCGTAGGCCTTGTACACGCTTTCGTCTTGCCCGATATGGTACAGGGGCTGACGGCACCTGCATACATCGGGCGCATGAAAGTATTCACAGGGGGCCGCCGCCGCTATGTCGAAGCGAATACTGTAGGATCCTCCATCACTACCAAGTCCCTCCCGCAGGGCATCGTATTTCTCGTCGGACCCGGCGCCGAGAAAGTCCACGTGGAATTCGACGTACTCTTCCCCGCCCATTTCGAAATGGAAAGTCTCAGCTGAAAACGCATCATCTCCTGTCTCTCGTTGGTCGTTGAAGCCCTGTTGCTCTTCCTCGGTCAGAGAAGACCACTCCACCTGCGCCCAGCATGGTTTACGTAGAGCTAGCTTTCGCTGGAGACGGAGATACACCTCGCGGGCGGCTTGGACATCAGGCCGCTCGTGGCCGTCGCTGTAGTACGACTGCTTCACCCGATCATGCTTGCACCCCAGCTTGCGCATCCAGACGTTGATGGTCGTCGTGGAGATAGGCAAACTTAGTCCATACTTGGCAAGCCGGAGGACCCCTCCTTCCCGCGCTAGGAGTACCTCGTTGACGTACTTGTGGGTTTTCTTCGTAGTGACCCGTTTCTGGGCCTTAAGCCAGTTGAGCAGCTCCATGGAGAGATCTTCCTCGTTCAAAATCCACTCCCTTTCGCGCACTCCTCTGCCATCAAGTAGGAAGGCGTCATGCTTGCGATACTGGCGTCTCCAGGCGAGGAGGGTTTCCGGGGCGAACCTGCGCTCCGCCTTCTCTGCCGCTCTTTCGGCAATCAGCAGCAGCGAGTTTTGGAATCGAACGACAGACGCGGTTTCCAAGAGTTCGCCAGCCAACTCGTCTGCGGCCTTGATCTGAGCAGGCGAAGAGTCGGCCTTGTGTGCTTTTTCCAGTACCTCCAAGGCCTGCTTGTTGTGTTCCAGGATCAGCTGATCCCGCACAATCTCCTCCTCCGTTATATCCAACACCGCAACGGTTTGAGCGTACAGGCGTGCCTTCTGCGTAGGAGATACCTTTGCACCCTCTCCATCTTCAGCTGCCCCTGGGCTATCCGCGGCAACCCCTTCATCGTCATCCTTGTTTTCATCGTAGAGCAATTCTTCGACATTTCCCAGCAAGCACTTCCGAAGCCGACTCGTAAACCTTGAAGATTCCTTCAACCGCTCTTCCACCTGCCCCACCCTAAACTTGAGATACGCCAGTCGGTTGCCGGCTTTCTTGCTGAGCCTTGCCTGTCTCCTGGTCCATCCTCGGGTAAGACACCGCTTCTGTCGCTCCGTCAGAAGCGTAGACTTCATCCAATCCGCGGGCGAAAGCTCCCCTCCTTCGAAGCGGTGCCGCTTGTACTGACGCGATTGCACTGCGTTCAGCACACCTAGGCTTCGTAGCGATTTACCTGTTGGGCACAAATTTGGGGGCGGCCAGTGGGTGTGGGGCCGGGTCAAGAAAACTAAAAGCAGCAACGGGCGACTCGGTGTGGGTGCAGCATTGTTTTGTACCAGAAAAATACAACGAAAACTTGAATCAGGGAGACCAAAATGGCAGCAGCAGCAGCAGCGCATGTTGTACTTGTACAGGTACAACAGTATAATACAGCTGGACTTTTTTGCTTGTAATTGCAGCAGCGCATGTTGTACTTGTACAGGTACAGCAGGAAAATACAGCAGGCATCAGCTGCTCGTGTGTGCTTGTGATGACAGCTACTCGTACAATCGGCCATCGTTGCCAGCAGCACGCATGTGTCATTTCTTACAGCAGTCAGCAAGCAGCAACAGGATGAACTCGCCTTGAGGAAGACTGTCGTCAGCCGAGTCTTCACCAGGTTGTGTGCCGGCATCGATCCTTTCGCCCTTGTGACCTTGTTCCCAGCTCAACCTCCACCAGCCCTCTGATGCCTCGGCTTCTTCTTTCGTGTCAAAGAAGCCTGACTGCACCCCAACAGGTCTCTTCTTTTTGGCGGTGAACCGCATTTTTAGCCGCCATTTGTCTTTATTTTTATCGAAGTACAGTCCTGGTTTTGAGGTGCATACCCACTTCATGGCACAGCGGGACTGGGGGGGGGATTGTGCTCCTCCTACGCACTGCTGTGTTCGTGCTTGTGTCTGCTGTGCTGTTGTGTGGTTGCTCGTTACAACAACGAGCGGAAATGCGGCGAAAATATCTGAATTCCAAAAAAAAATGAAAAAAAAAAAATGACGGTTTCATCCCGCTTTTGCGCCGCATATTGGTGCTCTGTGATTGGCTAAGAACCCTTCATTTGTCTGTACACGTGGAATCGGCCTCTTTCAACTTGGAGCTTGTGCGCTTTCGTTATATGATTGCAGCGACGCTTGTAGCAAGAGAAAAGAAGTAGGCAACGGCGAGTTATGACCATCTGACACTTTCTGGCTTTCTTGCCCGGCCCAGCTTGTAGCGCTTTGCACCCCCATAATAGTCGTCTCGAACCCGAAATTGTACAAACACTCGGTCGCGATGCCTGTGATGACAATTCGATATTGGGAGCGCGCATACAAGAACCGCCGTTCTGGCTGCTACATATATTAAGTTTCAAGTTCGCCCGAAATCCCGCATTGGATGGACATCTTCTGAACCGGGCGATACGCTTCCGGCCAAGGCCAGTCCTTAGAGTTTGCGTGGGATATCGGCTTCTGGGCAGTTGGCCTCGCGGCTCATAACTCCATCACGTAACGACAACAAAAAAAGATGGGACAATCTCTGTACTTCATAATATATGTTTGCGCGATACAAGCCGGCGGGATCGGCCAGGGTCTATGCTTCTCTTCTCCTGAACCTCATATTTCGCATCAATGCGTTGTCAGGCGGGATACGTGCGATCGACCCAGGAACGCCCCCACACCCTTCATCCCCCGAGGACTACCGTACTGGTTCTTCTTTTAAGTATTGTTTTCACTTTTTAGGCGTCGGGAGCGACTATCTTCTCGGCGTCCTGAATAATGAGTATTTCGACGAAAACGCTCCCTCCCCCTCCCCCCCGCCGCGCGACTACTCTCCAAGCACGAGCTCTGCCTTGTTGAAGGATTTTTTACCGCCCAAGACACCCATTTGCCACCAGAGTTATCGTGCTCAGTGGCGGCGTCGGTGTCACGCTGTAAGGTTTTATTTTTGGCTGGATCCCCGCAGCCGTGTATCACCCGCAGCCGTGTATCAACAGCGATATTTGGATCGTATGAAGGCAGCGGGTGGGGTATCTGGTACCAGGTATGTGCGAACAAGTGCCAGCTCCGCACTCTTGGGTCGGTGGTTGGACAATAAACTGCTGCTCTCCAATGACAAAAACACGCTTTATTCGGGGTTCAACTATTCCGAACAATCGTACGACGACGTCCTCCCTAGGGGTAGGGGCACATCTTGTCCCACCCCGACCCCAAGCAGCGTATCCCCGCTGGCGTGCGCCTTTGCTGCCGACCCATCGCCATCGCCGAGGGCTTTAACCTGGACTATGATGGTGCTGCGGGTGTTGGCCTGCTCCGCGATACTTTAGCCGCGATAGTTTGACTTGGTGTACGAGTGATCCAAGCGCTATCAGGGACAACCTGTATAACAGTAGTCGGCCCCTACAGTAGGTCCATACTGTTCGCATATCAATATTGGCGTCGTCTGCAGGATTATTCAGCCGCGTGTGGCGGTTGCCACCTCCTCAATGCCGGAGTCATCGGCATTTCGCTCTCGCAAGATCAGCTCGTCGAGCTCGTCGGGGTTCGCAAGCAACGATGCCCCGGCCCTTTCGGTCGCCGAGTACTTCGTCGATCGCGTCATTCAGTTGTACCGTGAGCCAGCGCGGCGGGGTTAGAGCCCGACGAATCGCTCCGTCTCCCCTCCTGTCCACTGTCCACTTCTTCGCATGCACACCGAAACGGCCCTGTATGACACCGCACTCCCTGTTCTTGCGGCACCGGCAGGCACCCTTTCCCTGTTCCAGACCCTGCCACGGCGTTCCCGGCTGGCGCACCCCTGCCCCTACCGCCACCAAACCACTGCTACTTGTGCCACATCTACCCCATCCACTCCTGTGGCCCCCTTTCTTCTGGATCCTCTACACCGGGTGCTGGCTTTGGTGGGCTGGTACCCTCAACGGAAAATACGTCTATTGGAGTGAGACCCCGCTCTCCGTCTCCGATTTCCGCGATAGCCACCAACACGAGTCGCGAATGACAACTGACGACACTCCACACGGAGGGCTCGGCGTTCGCGTCCCCCACGCGTCTTGACTCTAACCAGAGTTCCATTGCTTACACATACGCCACCGCTGAGGATACAGCCGCTTCCGTGTCCGTCGTGCCCCCTTGGAACTTCGGTTTTTGTCCGAACACTGTTTCTCCCGAGCTCGCTTTCCCCCTTTCCCTCACCTTGCACAAAGCCGTGCTTGAAACGTCTTCCTTTGCCCTCCCTGCCCAGCATGGCGACTCCCCCGGGGCCGGTTCGGACAATGCCCCCCCCCACGCTTGGCTAATCGCTCACCCTACCACTGACATCGTTCCGAATTCAGCTCCTCGGCGACCCTCGCCTCAATAGCCCCCGTTCTGGACACAACCGCGTTTCGACTGATCCCTGCTCTGCCTCCCTAGCCCTGACCGCCGCCATTATGCCTTCCTCTCCTCTGGGTCAGTTGGACACCAACGGGTCTCGATCCACTGGCGGTTTATGACTTGTGTCTCAGACAGCCTCGCGTGGTTGCGTGGTCACGTGGGCTAACCTTGCTCTAATTTATGATGCACCCATGGCCGCCCTTCTTTGGCGAAAAGTATATGCTAAGGACCTGTCGAACGTATGGTACTCGCACGCCAACTGGGCGAGCGATTAACGCGACGAATGGCCTGCGACGGTGCCAATCGATGCCCTACCCTTTGCTGCCAGCCTCTTTCCCCTTGACCCCCCCTCCCCCCCTCTCCGCACGCCTTTCGTCACGAACGGTCCCCACCGTCGAAAGTTCTAGCCTTGCTCGACAAGAAACATTGGCATCCTAACCCCTCTAAGAAATACGACAGGGGAAGCTTTCTCTTGGTCCGGAAGCTTGCGCCTCCCGTCGCGGCTTACCTTGACTTGATCATCCAGGCGGGCGTTTATTGCCCCCCCTTTAGAACGACGAACCCGCCATTTTTTTCGTTCCGTTACTACAGAGTAAACGTAGCTCTCAATGATCATCCATGGGACCGTGGATCGTAAACGCCTCCCACGCCAACGCGTCCTGTGACGTCGCCCGCACCCTTTTCATCACGCTAACGACGTGTCAAGCATGCAAATCATTCCGGCACAGAGCAACACATCTCCATATTGCCGGGTCCCACTCTCTTCTTTTTTTTGTCGTTTCCGCCGTCTTCCGTATACTAAACATACGCGTATATCTAGTTGCTACGGAAAATTGTACGGAGCATATAAATTAGAAAGGGCCTTGCGCGAGTTGATGTTTGTGTGTGGTCGCTGTTGTTGTGGTGTTGTTGATATCATACCAGTAACACGCGCTCTGTCTACTATCTACGTATATATAAGAGGTTTTGAGGCAATAATACGATAACAACCGACAGGAAGGAGAGGCGGCATACAAAAAGCTATACGATGGCACGATGGCTACTTGTAGCAATACATCATTACAGCCAGTACCTGCACGTTACAATGCAGTATTTTGATACTCTGATGAAATCGTACTTATACGTAGTTAATGTATACCTGGTATATTATATATACCAGGTAGGTCCTTTGGTCGACCGGGGTCGATCGCGTCGTCGGTATAGGTTGATTGGTTCTTGTTAATATTATTAGTGTGTTTCATTGGTCGACTGGGGTCGATCGCGTCGTCGGTAGGTTGATTGGTTCTTGTTAATGTTACTGTAGTGTTTCATATTGAATCGGAAGTTCCGATAAATCGCAAATCCTATCGGTAACGCGGTATTATATCGGGAAAAAGCGCCCCGATATCCAAAATAATGCTTTCTAGCAGGGAGGGGATATCGCTCCTGCCCCCCCCTGTTAAGAGCGTCCAAGCTGAATAATTCGACGTGGTGAGCGGTGAGGGGTCAGAAGAAAAATACATTAAAACATGGTGTATGCGTGTTCCTTCGGCAGTAACATGATGACCTGTATTTTTCCATATCGGACTGTGTGTCGGATTTTTAGACACTTATTATCGGATCGGAATCAATTATCTTTCCAATACTGGTACTATAATACCGTATCGCTTCGTATCATATATATATGATATTCATATGGTGTTACGGTCGACATGTTGTTCGTCGTGCGCCGGTTGCAAGAGCTCGGGCGACAGAGGAAAATTCCTCTGTACATGTGCTT
>JAYJME010000949.1:0-18665 GCA_036873775.1 Costaria costata | reverse complement strand
TCCTCATCCTCCTCCTCTGATGATATGTTATCTTCCTCTTCCTCCTCCTTCTCCTCTCTTTGTTTGCCCTTCCCCTCCTCATCCACCCCTTCTTCGTCCTCTTCCTCCTCGTCTTTCCCGTCCTCACCCTGGTCGCCCTCCTCTTCCTCCTCCTCCTCGTTCTCCTCCTCGTCCTGTTCCTCCTCTTGCCCCTCCTCTTCGTCGGACCCATCGATGTCGATGGGAACGCCGCTTGCTTGCTGTCGGTTTCCCATTCCTACTCTTCCACCTGATCTCTGGCGTGGTCGAATCGTCACCCTGGTTCCTTTCTTGGGGCACTTTCGCGACCTAATTGACAGCATCCTCTCCTTCACGGCTACTTTGTCTGACTCGCTCACGTCGTACTTGGCTCGGACTCTTAAAGCCACGAGATGCTTCGACCTCACGGCGACGGGCACGGCGTGCTCCGTTCCACGCGGTGTGCCATAGAGTACTTCCCTACCCAACAGGCATCTTTGCTAAAAAAACGCTTAGGGCACACGCTAGTGCACGGCTAATGCTTGCTACCTTTCGACGCTGTTTTCAGGCTGTGCGTGACGGAGGCGTTTCGCTCGTCCCCCCTTGGTGCGAAAGTGCAGCTGGAGAGCACGCTAGCCGCCTTTATCCCTTGGGGTGCTCTGTACCCATGTCTTGCAGGCCCCCTCACCCGCTACAAGCAGAAACGCTGGGTGGTATTGTAGTATCGGGAAGGCCGTGCCTAAAATTTGGGAATGCGGGGATGATTCACCAACATCCCCTGCTCTTGTTTTATATAGTATTTAGTATGGATTTGGTTTTTTAGGATTTAGTACGGTACTGCGGTTTATGCATGATCTGATTTGGTTTAAATAGGATTTATTATGGTAGGTACCCCCCTGTACGCGGAGGACGCCTTAATCAAAAGTTGACACCCCCCCCCCCCCTATTTGGTTTTCCAAGTAAAAAAATTGGAGTGTCGTGTCAGAATGTGTATTTTTCGGAGACCCCTGGGTGTTATGTTGTCGAACAGCAGCAGCAGAATTCGATTGATGTCCTCACAAACCTATCGTTTTAAACTTCTGCGAGATATTCTTGTAAAATGTAAATTTCACGTTTTGAACCAAAAGCACAAGCAGCAGTTCACGGCATATCTTGCTATCACCCAGGGTATCCATTCAAACATTAGTATACGGGCGGCTATTGTTCTTAGCAATAGCGCGAAACAATAGCGTATACATTTACAAGCGATAGATACCGATCGAGATCTTTACAACATACCAGGTACTAAATTGGCGGTTGATATCGATCCATTCCATTGGGAGTCTATTAAACTGTGTAACAGGGATCGATCGATCCCATTCCGAACCTATTGCGTTGAGCAATATGTACTGATCGATATCATCGCACACCCATCGCTTTAACCAATAGGCATTGATTGGTGGCGATTTGAAGGCATTGTTCGAACGACAGGCTGTTGGTACCCAAGATACATATCGATAGACACGTTCGCCAGCATATCGGTTGGGCAATAGCCTATTGTGGCAACTATACTAATTATGCCCTCGCTTACAATACCAATCGATAGACCCCAAAGCCAAGCGATTGTGCAACGCGATAAAACAATGTTGGTACCCAAGATACATATGGATAGACACGTTTACCGAATATCGGTCGAGCAATAGGCTATTGTGGCAACTAATTACGCCCTTGCTTACAATACCAATCGATAGACCCCAAAGCCAAGCGATTGCGCAACGCGCTATGTACCGATCGTCACAATATTTGACGAACAGTTCTATCAACTTGCCAATCGATACGCATTGTCGGCCACAATAAGATTCAAAACTTCAATCGATACCTATCTCAAACAACAATAGGCCTCATAGTGGAAACTGATTTTTTCTATTGCCTATTGACCTGGATGGAATATATTGCCCAGGGTGTCGTACCAGCACCTGGTGCTCGTGGGTTGTTGATCTCTCGTAATCGTCGATACACCAGACATCTGTCATTCCTTTGGCCAGGGGGGTGGGCCACGTTTTCGTTTCCCATGTTCGCATAGACTAAGCAGTATCTACTGGGTATACGAGTACCTGGCAGCAAGCAGTGCCTCGTTATTTTCAAGGGGGGGCGTGGTAGCTACTGGGATTCGGAATGCGCAAGCTTTTTTTTCTTCCACTCTAAAAAAACAGATAGATGCCTTACTCTAAAATAATATAGGTCTATGAGTGAAGGGCTTACGGCCAAAAACACTTATTTGAGGGCGTCTTCATTCGTGTGAGTTAAAGGAGATCTGCGAAACAACGTCTTCCAAAATAAGGGGTGGCAACCGATTCATCTCGCGTGTCCCCAGGCCTCAGGCATAACTCATGTTGTTTCGCCGGGGAAATAGCCATAATATGGTTCATGACATTTTTAATATTTGGTTCCAAGCTTAACTCAAATTCAAGCCTAAACAAGGTGAACTCGCGGACGGGAAGGCTGCATGGGATGGATTGGTTCATAACTACCAGAATTCCACTCGCAAACGTAGGCGTATACTGACAACACAGCTCATGCAAATTGTGATGTCAGAAGGGCAAGACCCTGCTATATTTATCAACGAAGTTAACCGTTTGAGGGATGAGTTCGTGTACACGGGCGAGGTGTTCAACGATGACAGCATACTCGACATAGTGTTGGAAGGATTAACCGAGGACTATGTGCAAATAAAGTACAACGTTGAAGTGGACAACGACTTCTCGCTCTATCAAGCAGTGGATACGATGCGTAGCATGTATGACAATCGAGTCATGCGCAACGTGCCTTCGCGCAAAGCGAAGGGGCGTGAATTGGGCATGGTAACTGTCTCGGCACCATCGGCACCATCAGCAGTAGATACCTCTTCACGCTGCAAAAATACAGACCATCGTTTCCAAACCTGCTTTGCACGCAAGAAAACGATGGGGAAATCATCCTCCACTGCACGCAAGGACTCTTGGTGTTGCCTGCATTTCGCGGACCGTCACAACAACAGCAAGTGCCTGGTTCAAAAGTGCGAGCGTTCAAACGGCAATAACAGCCGCAAATATCGCCCCGGTTAACCAAACCAGAGCGACTCGATGTGCGGCTGCTGTTGTACCATGGCTGACACGGCGTCAGAATAGTTTAGGATGTGATACAGCAGCAAATCCGGCAGAAAATATGTACATCGACCGACAGTGCAATGTACTTACTGGTGCAACGTACTTTCCGGAGGGTATGTCTCGGGGGAGTAGAAACAGAGGTGTGTCCCTTGGTTTCTACAGTATCGGCTCAGAAATGCATCCCAAAGGGTGGGTTATCTATCGTGTTTTGATATATGGCCCTTGTTTGTTTTTACCTGGTGCTCGCCAACCGGTTAGCGCTCCGTGGTCGTCAGCGCCTGTGCTGCCAATGCCTTGCGAACGATATTTGTCGCACTGGATAATATACATATAAAACATAAAGAGGCGATGTGTATGATTTCATTGCTTGATTATTTCCCCTCTACAGCACTACTCGAGCTTGAGCCGAAACCGTGTAGGCCCTATTTTGACCAGTCGCCACCAGCGACGTTTGTGGTGATTGTGCCATGGTTTTCCCGCTGCCCCGCCTTGCACCGAGGCCGGCCGTAGATGGGCTGACGCCGTGTTGCAGCAGCTAAACTTGTCGTTATTAAGCGTATAGATTCGTCGACTTTACCACACTGATGGTGTGCTACGTATGTACCAGGTACGTACGTACCAGGTACGGATGTGTTTTGGTTCGTAAATCGGCGGTCAACCGGGCGACAACCAGGCGAACGAACGGTGCTGCCGATAACTGGCTAGAGAAAACGTATTGACGGCGCCACCAACAAGTAGTTCTTAGCGTCCACACGATGGACGACCATCCATGACCGACGGCATGACCGCAAGACGGACTATTCTGTACCAGTGACTGATACTTGGAAGTATTGGGGTATATTCTACCAGTAGCTGCTATTGATAATATTGATGCAGAATAACGCACCAGTCTTGTGTATTTATTTACTGTACTGTAGTGTATGCGTCCAGCGTGCTCTTGCCCACATATGCATATCGGCCGCTGACGGCGGGCATCCACAGCCAGCGACCCCTGTTGTGAACAATGTTAAGGCAGTCGCTCTGTGAGCTCGCGCCATCGGTTAGAGGTCGAACCTCGCGTCGCTTAATGCAAATATTCATTACTACAGCAGAAGCAGCAACAGCAGCAGCAGCGGCGGCGGCGGGGGTAGGGGCTGCAATGCAGAGGCAGAAGTATATTCGTGGTTGTTATAGTTTGTTTTTGTCATGTATGAAATATATTCGTGGTGTCCCTTTACAAGAGATTGCACTACCAGTATCGTTAGTTGCCTTATGTTCTGTGTACCCTATTATATATACCGGCGCTCATACCCCCTTTATTGTCTGGTGGACCGTGGCTTCGTTTACACGTAACATCAATCGGCCAACTCGCCCCGCGTCGCTCCTAGCGATAGGTGCAGTAGAAGCATTACACATCGACCTACCGCTGCACAGCACCCTGTACGACAGACAGTTGTACAGTAGTACCAGTAGACTCTACCAGCAGCTAGTGAGCAGGTGTTACATCGCGAAATATGTAGCAAAGCAATTGATGAAAAGAGGACAGCTCTCGCTATGTAGTTCGGGCAGCAGGATATTTGGTTCGGTCGCCCACTTGTGTTCGTTGGTGGACGGCGTACTTCGGACGATTCAGGCCATTCGAAAGAGGTCTCTGTTTTTTTTACTCGTTAAATTAAGTTTTCGGGTCGTCGGTCATGCCGTCGGTCGGTCAGTTGGTCGGTCTTTCGGTAGACCGGCGATAGCCCGTTCCCTTGTCGCCGTATGTGTCGCTCTGTCGCTACATCCGCTGTCACGGTTGCTTGGGCGATCGAACGCGTTTAGTAATTCAGTAAAACAGACCGACCGATGCTAAGGTCGGTTTCCTTCATTGCCCCGGACAGCATAGCAGTACCTCCATCGTAGCACGCATATTTTACAGTACTCTTGGGATCGTTCGGTGGGTTGAGCAAACAGTTTTTTTTTTTTGGTTAAAGTCAGATTTTAAGTGAGCTAGGTGCATAGAGCTCCTCAAGCGAGAGTCCTCAGAAACCGGTAGCCGCACACCCCTTCCGTAGCAATGCGTCCTTCACCTTTTCTAGTGGGGCGGTGGAACTCCTCGCTTTTGTTATTTGAAGGGATAGTTTAGCAGCTGCGAGCATGAAGAGGTGACTCTCGCGCACATGTATGTGTTGTGCGTGTGTTGTGTTCTTGTGTTGTGGGCTGTGTATTGTGCTGTGGGTTGTGTGTTACGTGCAACGTGTTGTGTGCTATTTGCTCGGGTGCTGTGTTGTTGTTTGCGTACTGTGTATTTTCTATTGTGTTGCGCGTTATGCTTTCTATGGATACGTCGTGTATGGAATATGGTAGTGGTGATGCGTGCGTGCGCGCCACGGCACAGCAATGTAATTTGTCATGTGCCACGTCGTAGGTGCCGGTGTGCGTTACCTCAGCTTATCGACAGAGCAGTCGGCGTATATATATATATATATTCAATACCTGGTAGGCTATTGTCTAGGGTTAATTATTTAGATTGCATTGCCTTCCATTTCTTCCTGAATCGGACACGGCCATCAACAAAGCGAGCGTGTGCTATTGAACAACTGCAGGAATTAAGATAACTCTTTGGAAGAGAAAGACGAGGTGCTGGGGCTCTCCAATGCTTGCTAAGACAGACAGCGCCGGATCCGAGGATGCCCCACTACAGTATGCTTGAACGAGGTGCGGCGTGGATAGTTAGCCTCTCCGTATTGGGATTGATTGTACCGGGACGGGTTGTCTCTGGACGCTTTCCCCTTGTTGCTCAGAGAGAACCCGTCTCTGTGTAACCAACACCAGTGAGGGGAAGACGTTAATCATCCATGACGCACCCCCCGTGAGCATAACGGTGCGTCCTTGCACCCGTCGCTGTCTGTCCTTGTTGTGCCGAAGGAAGCTTTAGGTGGATGGTTTCAACAACGAGGCGATGCGTACTATTTATTGTAAGTGTCAAGCAAACGCCTGCAGTGTTATGGAGTTACCTGTTTGTTTGCCGTCCAGTTGCTTTTTATACCCTGAACAATACACTAGAGACTATCAGCCTGACACATATGTCAAATGTTTTGAGGATCGATACCTATCGCAGTCGACAATCGATTGTATTCTGGATATATATATTTATGTCGATCGATACTGTAAATAACAATATGGTTGGGGCAGTGAGCACATTGACCCATCTTGCGACCGGCATGCGTGCGAACGTGTCGATCGACAGTACTCTTGCGCGCAAACATACCATCGAAACCACCTGTAATATCCTATGATTCGAACAATTACGTGTGAATCGCCATCGATCGATGCTTAGTGCTCAATTCGATGGGTTTGCCAGAAGGGTAATTGCCGAGACCTACAGCCCAACTTATGAGGGTTGCAAGGGTATTGATCGATACATATTCAAATTATTTAGTTTGTAACGGTATATCTGTAGATCGACATCCATTCCTCAAACAAAAAGTATTCCTATTTTTTAGAATATGTCGCCTTAACCAGCATGCTCTCTACACCCTATTGTTTGAATGAAATGCACTGTACCTGGTACGATAGTAGAGCAACGACGCCATGACAAAGGTAGCGCTTTTTGGCTGAACTGTCTTCTCAACGGCGGAGCTCCTTAACCCCAAATCATCGGGGTCCTATTCTTGTTTTGCAATCTATTTCGTTGTGTACCTGTATGTAGGCCATGGGATGGTTGATCGGGTAAAAAGCTCAAACTATTTATCATGGAATTGGGCTTTGGATCAGGTACCGAGCACCCCAAGTGGGTGACCTTACGACCCATGCTACGATAGAGGTTGACCAGTTTTTTTTCTGATGCTCTTCACTTTAGGAGCTCGGTACCTGATCCACAAATCGATTTTGAGTAAACCAAAAGTCCCACAAGATTTACAAAGCCATGTCCTAGGTGTACAAAAATACAATATTGAAAAACAATAATGGCACCCCGACGATATTGGGTTAAGGAGCCCCGTTATTCAGGAACAAAAACGCCAACAAGTGCAACCTCTATCGTAGCACGCGTCTTACCGAAAATAGGTACACCCCTATCGTAGCATGTTGTGTCCAATATACGAAGTATACTTTGACCTGTGTCTCACAACAACCGATTAATTCTACCTGGTGGACCTCTTGAACGATAGGGTAGTGAGGATAACAATCGACCCCTGCGCTTGAACTGCAGAACACCAATCGAGGGTGTTTTTTTCCGAACCTAGTGTTCAAGGGGTGTTCGCCGCTGGGGTTTTTTACACCATCAAAATAATCGCGAAGGTGTTGATCTATGCAAATATCGACAACCCGTGCTCCACCACATGCTCCGCGTTGTGCCGATGTTGTCATATATTTATATCGAAGTTTATTTGATCCATCAACGATGACTGGTAGACTACCCTCTTGTTCGGGTTGTCGAGTTGGCCTTGTGTTGTATTGTGTTGTGCGATAGCAGTGTCGCGGAGTCCTACAGTGTTAAACTTGTGCCGGGCCTGTCTTCGTGCAAAGTCTTAAAACCGCGAACAAGCTACTCTGCTTCGGTTGACAACCTGTATGTATACCGTTTGCAACGTCTTTGACCAAGAGTACGACCGTCGATCATTTCGTTGCCAGCACGAAAACGCCCCAATATCCTCCCTGCGGTCGGAGGCCCTCAACGCGTTCATCCCGATCTTGCTCATCAACTGCGACCTATGAATGGCAGAGCAACGTGTCCGAAGTAGATATCATGGGCGAGTCTTGGAGCCTCGCCAGCGAAACAACACCTTGGTAAAAAAGCACTACCTCTATCGTGACACACGTCTAAGCAACAGATGAAACGAGGACTCACTACAACAGCAACGACGCGTGGACAATAGAGGTGGCACCTACGTATTTCTCGAGCTCTTCGCTTGCGGAGGCCTATGCCTCCTGACAGCTAATAATGAGCGAACCTCCTCAGGAAACACCCGAATTGAAAGTTTAGCATGTCTAAATAAGATTTACGAAAATGTGCAGATGAATACAACCCAAACGTATTTTCCGAGGCTAGAATCTACGAGCCTGGCCGATCGCTGCGAGTTGGGCGGCTGCGATTGCTCTGAAGGAAAGTCTTACCAGGGGTTAGCGGGAACAATTCTTGGGATTTTACCCACCGCCTGTTTGTTTGCAGTCGGCCGCGTAGCCGGAAGGTATTAAACCGGTGTTGGTTGTATTGGAGGTAGCTGGAGTAGTAACGCTAGGGGTGTTGCCGTTGCTTCCGCGTACCCAGGTGGACTACATTGTGGCCCTTTTTCAAGACAACTTCACGTGTCGTTGGGTGTGTTTAAATACGGCAACAAACCAGGTATATATTTTCCGCAGTTTGCGTTGCAAACTCGACCAGCTTGTGAACGCCGTCGACATTGTACACACACCACCACCGACAGTTTAATTCTACAAGCCAAGTTTGAGCTTCCAGTTGTCGGTAAGGTGGCGTTGCCCGGCTTCACTTGGAATGGATGCAGGTATCCGCGACATCTACATGGACCAGAAGGCTCTCTTCAGAACGCACTTGCCCGGGGTAAACCGTTTTGCATCCAGGTCCGTCTCCTGGGAAGATGACCAACAGGGTGGCGATGAAGTGGATCCTGCAAGTGCCGCCCCAAGCATCTGCAAACGACCCGTGTAGGCTTGCAAGTAAGTGTAATTTTATTCAAGTTTGCATTTGAAATTGATTAGCGGGGTGCGTCTGGCGGGAGTTGCAGTAGACATGTATGGCACCATGTTCCCATTTTCGATTTTAACCGCAGTGGGCCCTCTTCGTTTGGCACCGAGGCCCCGAGTAAAAGCCCGTGGAATACATTTAAGCCCCGTAGGGCCTCCGAGGGCCCACCTCGCTGTCAAGTTAGTGATTCTGATGAACCTCCTGCACAGATGGGACGCCCTCGAGATGTGTTTCGTTCGTCAAGGAGGCCCTTTCTCTCTGGCCAAAGTCAAAGATGTTTGGTAGTTTCCTGTTCTCTCGGCGACAGTCATTTGTGTTTCTTAAAACTATGTTAGGTAGTTAAGGTCAGGACACTGCCGCGGGTTGCGCTATAGCTCACTTGAAACAATTTTTAGAAGGTGTTTTCTGGCGCGTCTTCACCGACAACTTCAGGGCGGGGAATATTGCAAACACTATAGGCAAATACATTGAAAACTGCAAAGGAACAAGGTAGATGCTCTCGCGCGAGTAGTCGTCAGCCGCAGACAAAATGAACCCCCATTACCCTAGCCTTGGTCTTATGAGGTCCACGAATGGTTGACTGTCCAAAGCTTAGACTCGAAAACCCACTGACGAACTTCTTTTCTAGTCCTTTGCTTTGCCAAAGGTCATAGTTGGTGAAGAGTATGGGCGTCAAGGTTTTGCGGACCCCCGTCTGCAGGGCGGCATTGAGAAATACGTCCAACGCCGCCCTGTAGACGGGGCTCCGCAAAGCCTTGATGCCGATTATCTTCATCAACTACGACCTGTGGCAGAGCACAGTGTCCGGACATAGGTTGATTGGTGGGGTCTTGGTGTCTAAACTTCGGACAGCTGACCAATCTCACTCGGACCAGTAGAGTAGACATTGGTACCCATCGGGTACACCCGGTCAGACCCTACGGGAAGGTTCTGACCTCAATAACCCCCGGGCAATAGGATTTTACGGGTAATCACATCTTGGGTACCCGAGTATTCGTCTACTTTTTGGATACCCGGTTCATTCCAGTTCCATACTATGGTGCGTTCATTTTGCGTACACAGGGGTTCCAGAGATACTTTGGAAAATCGTGAAACGGGGTTCCGAAAAGCAGGCGGGTACCTTGCTTCGCGCGGGTATTCCAGATACCTTTGTTTGTGCTCGCCTTGAATCTTGTGTTTCTGAGTTCTATTTGTTTCCCTCGTTTTTATTTCTCGTCCACACCTTGTTTTCTGTTCCGTTTCGAACACGTAGGTACAGTCGATATGTTGATGTGCAGTTGTGCAGTGTGCACTCCTGTTCGTAGTGTGTAACAAGCAATGCAGCTTCGCTATTCTGTTGGGCCGCAAAACCAAAATACGTAGAGCAGCATAGTCCCAGGTCTACAACATTCAGATACGCGCACGATAATAATAGTTATCCCATGCGGTTTTCCATTGGGGGGGTCGTTGTCCAGCGTCCCCGTATGTTTACCATTTTTTAATCAAAATCAACCGCCTCAAATAACGAGCCCCCGTATTTATTGATTTCCAGCTCACTCAAGACCCCTGGTATTATGCCTACGCAAGGGTTTCGTACACTAGGAGGCAACATCAGGCGAATTGGGTATCGGATCGAAAAACTTATCTATTTTTACTTTCTCAATTCAGTATCGAGTAGGCAGTATCATCTACTTTATATCCATTCCTCATTGCACCGACACAAGAATATTGAAAGTAAAAGGTTTTGCCGGTACCCGGTTACCCGGTCGTCAAGGTGGCATTACCCGGCGGGTAGGGTAGGGTCTTCCCTCCCAAATTTGGCGGGTCTGTGTTTGTGATGAGTACCCGGGGGGTCCAATTTATAGCGGAGACATCATCGGTACAACCCCTACCTGCCTACTGACCGATTGTCAAGGATAGCCATATAGTACCGTTCCCCGAAGAGACCACGAAATGGCCCACTCTTCCCTCCCCCACTTTTTCCCCGTACAATTATCTTTAGCCCCTAACTCTCCCCCAACTTCATTACGCAACTCCTCCAATCTTGCCGAACTGCTGCTTGTGTAAGAAAGCTGCACATTTTTTTATGACCCGCCCTCGCGTGGGTTACGCCCTGCTTATTTTGTTTTTCACGTTCTGTGTGTCAAAACATCCGACTCTCTATCCCAACCGCAGGTGACCCCTTCGAGGTCAGTTCGGTCGACATGTTCGTGCGTTCGATACGTTTCCGCGAAAGCAGAGTATGAAAACTGACACACGACATGCATTTACATTCAGAAGTGTGGAGGCCTTAATGTTGTATGTTTACTTATGCGCTGGAGAAGAACATCTAGGTAAAACAACGAGCACGGTTTACCGCCGGGGTGTCACTTAAGTTTCCTGGGGGTCCTCTCTTAAGGAACTCTACCCCCTACGGCACGGGCGCTCCATGTTGTTTTATGAGGGTACTCAAGGGAGGAGCTCTCTACCTCCCCAAAACAGGCCTCTGGGGGAAACTGAAAGGGCCACCCAATGAACATTCCCTCGACTTACAGCATGAATACGACGAAGCACACTTGTAAAATAGTAAGTAGGTGGGGCAGTTCAACAGTTAAGGTAACCCGTTTGTCAGGGACGAAACGGCCAAAAACTGATATAAGGCTATCGTAGCACGCCTATGTGAAAAACCACCTTTTATTTTATGTCAACCCGATGTTCAACGCCATGGCCTAGATATGTAGCAAGCGCGAAAGTAAAACAAAAACATTGCTGAAAGGGATCCCGTAGTTCCTCGAAGCGGGGCTGCCCCGTCGGTTCGAAATAGGTTGGCCATACAGTTCAACGTGTTACCTCTATCGTAGCGCGCATCAACACGCTTTTCGAATATTCTTTTTCGATAGTGCCGTGCTTCCAATATTTGTGTCGTGCATATCCATTTGGAGGAGTATTTTTAACCAACTGCCCCACGACAAGGGGTCCACGGCGGAGATATCGCATGCCGTTGTCCAGCGCTGGAGCAGCATCTGGAAAATGCTGGCGTGCATCCTCCATAGGTGGGACGCCCTCGACACGTTTTACGTTCACAAACTTGTATGAAGTATATATTTTCCCCTTTGTTAAGCTCATGGATGCGGTAAACTGCTCCCTCATGAATGCTTGGTTTTTTCCCGATCGTGCCGGCGTAGGTTTTCGGGCAATGCGCGTGGCGGTAGGAAACCGTTTCTGCACCCAGGGTGGCACCCGTGCTACGATAGCCGTAGAACCTCTTTGGTTGTACGGGGCTCCTCAACGGCGGAGTTACCCAATACCATTAAAATGATATTTTGTTTTCACCGTTTTACTCGTCGAATATCCAGGTCATGTGGTTGATACTCGTAGCCGGGTTGAGCCTGCAATGTTTCGGAGAGTCAGGTTGGGAGTGAGGCATAGAACTCCGCATCTGAGGAGCCCGATCAAGTGAAGGCGTCACCCCTATCGCAGCACGAGTCATTGCTGCCACTGTAGTGTGTCGTTGTTTCGTGTGTTGGCCAACCAAGCAACCCACAAATCCGCACCCTGCTGTTGCTGCTGCAGAAACGCGATGAGTGACGGCCTCGCGGTTGTGGTACGAGAGTCAATTGGAACAGCAGCGCCAGGAGCATTGCCATTGCTGGCGCACCGGAGAGGAATATATTGTTGCCCCATTCCAACATCGCTCCACGTGTCGATGGTTATTTTAAAATGGCCACGAACCAATTTGTTTTTGTCCGCAGTTTGCGTTTTACAAATGCGACCAGCTTGAAAGCGTCGTCGACATTGTGTGTAGAGCGACATATCATACCACCGCCGACAATCTAGCTATTCTAGCAGAGTTTGATCTTCGGTTGATCGGTAACGTGGCATTGCTCGCCCTCACTTGGAATGGCTGCAGGTGTCCGCGCCCTCTGCATCGACCAGAAGGCTATCTTCAAGACGCGTTTGCTGGTGGTGAACCGTTTGCGTCCGGGTTCGTCTCTTGGGAAGGTTACCGGCGGGGTGGCGATGGAGCGGATTGAGCAAGCGCCGGGCCAAGCATCTGGAAAACCACCCGTGTTATCTTGCACGTAAGTGTATTGTGTTTTCGCGTTTGCTTTTGGAATTGATTGGCGGTGTGCGTATGGCAGGAGTTGCAGTAGACATGTATGGCACCATGTTCCCATTTTCCACTTTCGCAGTGGGCGCTTCCCATTTGGCACCGAGATCCCGAGTGAAAGCCCGTGAAATTCATACAAGCCCCGAACGGCCGCGGGAGGCCCACATCGCTCTCAAGTAGTGCTGCTGGTGGGCCTCCTGCAGCGATGGGACGCCCTACAGATGCGTTTCTATCGCAAAGAAGACCCTTTCTCTCTGGCCCACAGTCAAGGATACTTTTTTATTTTCCTGTCCTCTCGGCGATAGTCACTTGTGTTTCCTTAAACTAATTTAGGTTGGGACACTGCCGCGCGTTGAACTTGTTTTGTGGGGCGACTTCACCGACTGCTTCAGGGCGGTGAATATTGCAAACCCTACTGGCGAACACATTCAAGACTGCAAAGGAAAACGGTAGCCGCTCGCGCGCGAGTAAGTCGTAAGCCGCAGAAAAAATAGACCCCCCGTGTACCATACCCTGGGCCTTTTGAGGTCCACGCATGATTGACTGTCTAAAGTGTAGACACGAAAACCCACCGATGAACGTATTTCCTGATCCTTTGCTTTGCCAGAGGTCGTAGTTGATGAACACAATAGGCGTTAAGGTTTTGCGGTGCCCCGTCTCCAGGGCGACATTGAGAAACACGTCCAATGCCGCCCTGTGGACGGGGCTCCGCAAAGCCTTGATGCCGATTGTCATCAACTACGACCTGTGGCAGAGCACAGCGTCCGCAGATACGTTAGTCGGTGCGTCTTGGTGTCTCATCTAAGAACTTCTACTGATCCTTTGCTTTGCCAAAGGTCACAGTTGATCAAGATTATGGGCATCAAGGTTTTGCGGAGACCCGTCTGCAGGGCGGCATTGAGAAATACGTCCAATGCCCCCCTGTAGATGGGGATGCACAAACCCTTGATGCCGATTGTGTTTATCAACTACAACTTGTGGATGAACATAGTGTCCGGAGATAGGTTAGTTGGTGCGTCTTAGTCTCTAAACTTCGGACAGCCAACTAATCTCACTCGGACAAGAAGAGTAGTCATTGGACCCTCTCTTCCATTACCCGGGTACTTATCGGGTATACCCAGTCAAGCCCTACGGGGAGGTTCTGACCTCAATATCCCCCGGGTAATAGGGTTTTGCGGGTAATCACATCTCGGGCACCCGGGTACGTGTCTGCTTTATGAGCCCCGGGTCATGTTTGTCCCATCATTTAGGGTTTCCAAGTAAAAATACCATGATGAATTCAGACCACCTCTCATTATTGGCCTGAAATGAGTATCTGTTTTTTTTTTAAATTCAGACAGCGTCAACTAATTCAAAATCCGAATTGTACATGAAAACTTTGAAACAACCTTAAAACTCCAGTGATGTTGGCACTGCACTAACGAGGGATCACGACTACAGTAGTAACGTATCTGGTTGACAGACAGGTGTCAAACAAATACATAATTTGAGCGAGACATATCCCGTACTGCTGTGAGCTATAAAAACAACGCCAAAGCATCATCTGATACTGAAGCTTCCTTGACAGGCCCATCCCCAGCAATCTCGCCGTCCCCGACATCCCCTGCGTCTCCCTTCTCCCCCTCCTTCGCGAACGTCCCGGAAGCGTCCGGCTCCGCTCGCATGTCGTAAATTGAGGCTTTTTGGCTTTGACAGGAAACTTTCGTCGAGGCACCTTTTCTCGGCTGCACCGACCCGCCCACCGCCCCCTCCCTGCTGCTGCGGCGCCCCGTAACCCTCGCGTTTGGCCTTGCCTGGAGGCGTCCTGGTGCGAGACGATTACCTTACACTGCTTGGGGTATAGGGGTCGCCCCTCCCGCTTGCCAACGCCATGACTTCTCAAAACAGCGGTGCTACAGCAGCAGTACCACACTTTGTACCCCCGCGTACAACCCGCGAGGGTACGCACGAAGCACGACTTGCGGTCAAGAGCAACCCCGTAGTAATCGCAAAGATGAGGTGCTGTTGAGTACCGGTTTTCGCCTAGTGTTCCGAATGCTGCTCTGCTTCTGCTCCGCGCTTGCTGTTCCACGGCATGAGTTGTGCTCCGCGCTTCCTGCTCAAGCATGTCTGTGCTGCTGCTGTGCCTCCTCTCGTCAGTGCTGGTTGGTTCTTCTGGTTTTTGTAGGTTTATTCCGAGTTCCGACTGCAACAAGAGCGGGCTACTCATGCCTGGTCTAGGTTATTTTAGACCACACAAATCGGGATTTGTTTTATCCTTTTTTGGAGAACAGACCACCAAAACAAAGACCAAAACCCCCCAAAATCTGCAAAAAAAAAACAGAAGAAAAGATCTGCGTGAAAGATCTTGCCTACTAGAGGGTTTCCACGTAAACAATTAGACCAGCAATTTTGGCAAGATCTTTCATGCAGTTTTATTTTGTTTTCTGCCGATTTTGGGAGATTTTGTCCTTTTTTTTGGTGGTCTGTTTTCCTAAAAAAAATAAAAATTCTCGGTTTGTGTGGTCCTAATTATTTAGACCAGGCACGAGTAGCCAGCTCTTGTTACAGTCCGACAGCGTCATAAACCCACAAAAAACGAAAAACAGAAGAATCAAC
Source organism: Costaria costata (assembly GCA_036873775.1). Taxonomy (NCBI): domain Eukaryota; class Phaeophyceae; order Laminariales; family Agaraceae; genus Costaria; species Costaria costata. The sequence continues at coordinate 3,211 of JAYJME010000949.1, read as the reverse complement.
AAGCACTGACAAGAGGAGTCACAGCAGCACCAGCCCACAGAGCAGCTTGAGTAGGAAGCGCGGAGCACAACTTAGGCCGTCGAGCAGCAACCGAGGAGCACAAGCAGAGCAGCATTCGGAACACTCGGCGAAAGCCGGTACTCAACAGCACCTCATCTTTGCGGTTACTACGGGGTTGCTCTTGACCGCATGCCGTGCTTCGTGCGTACCCTCGCGGGTTGTACGCGGGTGTATATAGTGTGGTACTGCTGTTGTACGTAGCACCGCTGTCTTGAGAAGTCATGGCGGTGGCAAACGGGAGGGGCAACCCCTATACCCCAAGCAGTGTAAGGTATTCGTCTCTCACCAGGACGCCCCCAAGCAAGGCCGAACGCGAGGGTTACGGGGCGCCGCAGCAGCTGGGAGGGGACGGTGGGCGGGTCGGTGCAGCCGAGAAAAGGTGCCTCGACGAAAGTTTCCTGTCAAGCCAACAAGCCTCAATTTACGACAACGCCCGACTTACAGAGCCCTGGATATGCCTTATGGCTATGCTAGCGACCGCAGGGTGCCGATGGGTTACAGGGAGGCCATGCCGTTAGAGGATGCTGATCGTCGAGGTGATTCGGCGAGTAAGGAGTTCTACGGACTGTTGAGTGCGAGGACGTTTTCGCCGGTGTAGCACCTAGTGGGTGCAACTTCGTCAATGCCATGTGGGTATTCGATTGGACGGTAGATTCGTATGGTTGGGCCCCGGAAATTACGGTGAAACTTGTAGCGCGGGGGGATGAGCGCAGAGTCAGCGTTGATTTCGGAGATTTGTTTGCGCCCACCGTTCCTGTATCGAGTATTCTGTTGATGACAGCAATGGCGTGCGAACTGGATCTTGGTTTGTGCTATTCTAATGCTGAAAATGCTTTTTCGTGCAATCTGATCTAGATAAAACGTGTACATGCGTTGCCTCAGGGTTGCGGTAGGTTGTCGGAGAAGATTGTAAGGCTGAACAAGAGTTCGTACGGCTTGAAACAGGCGTTGAGACAATGACATGCGCCTCACTAAGTGTTTGTTGAATTTGGGTTTTGTGCAGAGGATGCATGCGTGTTTCGTTAGATGGGGCGGTAAGTGTAGTCATGACTACAGTGGTGCGTTTTGATGCTATTTTTGCGGTAAAAGAGAAAGCCAGGTGTTATCAGTTTGGCAGAGACTTGAACCAAATGATCCCGGTCCGGAACTTGGGAGAGTTGTATTGCTATTCGGTGTGTTTGTACCAGCGGAATTGGGTGAAGGGGGAGTAGACGATTTCCCAACCGAAATTTGCCGGACAATTGACGGGAAAACACGGTAGTGTTCCGCTCCCTGTTGGCACGAGACTTGCGGAGTTCGACAAGAACGAAGCACCAGGGGACAGGTCGTTTGGCGAGTAGGTCGGTTTACTAGTGTGGCCATCAATCCAGACTAGATCATACACCTCCAACGCAGTAAGAGCGGTGGCTAGGTTCTGCGCTTCACCTACGTTTGTGCACCGGATGGCAGAATTTTTGCATTGTAGGGGATGTGGGACGGACGAGTTCAATCGGAATTGCCGCTCAGAGAGGTTCGGTAGGGGGGCTGAGTCTTTAGGTGTTTCTTATGCAGACTATACAACAAGCGAGGCGGCTGGCAGGAGGTTGGTTTCTTGGGGGCTAGTGGTGTGTGGGGATGCTTGTGTCTTCATTTTTAAGACAGAAACATGCATCACGTTCTCTACAACGGAGGCAGAGTACGTGGCGCTTCCACACGTCATGAAAAAAGTGTCGTTTTTGGGCCAGGATTGGCGCTTCATGTTGCCCGATGTCGGACTGCCATGCGTTCCACAATCAAGGTGCGGTACAGCTTGCGCAGAAACCTCTCGCTAGCTCCAAATCTAAGCCCATTGACGTGCGCCACCGCTTGCTCAGGGAATTGGTCGGGAGCAAGGAAATATAGACTATCCACCTACCGTCGCTATTCCAGCATGCGAATTTCTTAACGAAATCAATACCGCAAGATTGTTGTGAGTTCCCGCGTAGTGTTGCGATAACTTTGTGATTATATTTCTGGATATGCGGAGGATACGCTGTACTGGTTGCTATCATTTTGTTGTTGAGGTTTGTGGGATGACGGTTCAGATATAATAATAGAAAAGCAGCAGGGGCAGACCAAATAGTGAATGGATTTATGAAGTACGGGGGAGAAGGAATGCTTACCATGATGGTTAAGTTGTATAACTGGATACATGAATACTACTCTGCTGTTGTAAAGTTGATTGTTGTTTAATGTTTTGGTTTTTGGGCGAGGGGGGGGAGGTTTAATTATTCATACTAATCCAAGACACAATTAGTTTTCGGTTTGGAGGAGAGGTATATCGTTCACTTGGTAGTCAATTATTTTGATTTTTGCTTTTGAGATCTGAGGTTTAATCGTTAATATTGCGATTAAACACTTGCGTTGACTGTATTTACCTCAGCTGATGGCCGTTTGACCGGGAAGGGTAAGACTTAGTGTTGACCACCGGATTGTTGTTGGAGTTGGAAGAGTATAGTTCGGAAAAGTGTCGTTTTGAGGCATGATAATTCAGATAGAAGTTTGGTTTTAGGGTACGATATGGTGGGGTGTACACACCCGGGGGTCGGTTGAATGGGTCAATAGTTGATTTTGGATCGCTATTGCAGGATCGATGGCACTATTATGTGTAGTGTCATATGACGGGGAGTTAATATGTTTGTTTGGAGTATTCCGAGTAGGGAGGTTTGTTCATGCTGTTGGCTTTGCTTCAACAGTAGTATGAGGGAAGAGAGTGGTCACAATGTTTTGATTGTGGATGAGCCTAGGATGGCGGAAACAACATTTTAACAATACAGCAAGCAGGGAGACTGGAATATGATACCTTTGGTTGCGTTATTGTCGCTGCTCGTGATATGTGATTAATTTGATGGGATTCATAGAGGAGTGGTGTGTCAGATACGCGGGTACTTACGATACTACAGCAGTGCGCGTGTCTCAATTTCTGTTTCTGGTAGTTTTCTATCTTCATGCGTTCAGTCACCCACGTATCAGATACATGTTCATTCACCATTACATATGCTTAAATCTAATCGGGTTTGCCTTAGGGTTTTAAAATGGACAAAAACCAAAAATAAGTATACCTAGGCCCTTTGAGCCATTTATAGGTACACTGGGTATTGCACTCCGGAAAAGGCTTCCCGGGCCCGCCCGT
>JAYJME010000948.1:0-18675 GCA_036873775.1 Costaria costata | reverse complement strand
GCGTAAGGTCAGAGTTAAATATAGAAGAGTGTCCGAACGTCCTTTCGGGAGTCCGTGCATTGCTTGCCGGGTGCCCGGTGCATCGTACCCGGTTCAATGTAGGCACGCACGATATTATTATAGCACACCTATCATATATACCTTCGTTATTATTATGTGTGTATCACACACGCATGATACCCCTTATTATGTAGACACGCATGATACCCATCATCATTAATTATGATTGATGTAGAGTAGAGACAGACGCATGGTAACTACGGTAACACACAACACACCTCCCACCTCCCTCGGGACATAATTCCGAGCATGTTTTCTCAATCAAGACTTGGTATGACAAGAGAAGAGAGCAAACACCGAGCGATGGGTCTATCTATATATCTGAAAACATATCTCCGACTCATATCTTCCCCGGTCGCGGTGCTATTTGGTTGGTTTCGAGATAATCTGCATCGCACAGCAGGGGCGACAGGCGGTGGGGTGTGCTATCTATCTATCATCCTTCATCCTGGGTGTTACAATATGTACCTGTTTTTTTTTTTACGTGGCAGGGCGGTCGGTATTCGCATTTAAAAAAAAAAAGGTGTGATATACTTTCACTATTACGGGGGACCGTAGTATATAGGACCAACTATTGTTAGCAAAAATAGGGAAATCTATAGGTTTTGGAGTTTACAGTAGGTCCTATTGTGTCTACAGTAGGTCCTATTAACTATGGACCAAATGTTGTTAGCAAAAGTAGGGAAATATATACTTCGAATTAGGTTTTGGTGTCTACAACTGTAGGTCCTATTGTGTCTACAGTAGGTCCTATTAACTATGGTCCCCCGCAATATGATATACCTGGTACCCAATAGTACCAAGTATATTAATATAATATTCTCCTCAATTCCCGCAGTACGCGATCGAACAAAAACAAGTATCCCACGCCGCTTGCGAAGACGAGTTTCGACGAAATCCTCTCACAGTCGTCGTTTCTTAATTTTTCTAATATCATAAAATATTATACTCGATACTCATACATACGTATCAGGTATGTATGCATCTTACCTACCAGGTATCTATTAATAATAGCTATGCGTATATAAATACCGTATACCAGAGCGTATTATTAATGGCGCGGGGAAGCACATTTCGACGAGAGTCGACGAGGCAAGAAAAGTGTTGACCCCTTCTCGCGAAGCAAAATGCAAGGCAAGTACCGTATTGCGGGGGACCATAGTACACAAGACCAAATATTGTTAGCAAAAATAGGGAAAATGTCTAGTTTTTGGTGTCTCCACTATTAATAGTGGGTTCTATTGTGTCTACAGTAGGTCCTATTAACTATGGACCAAATATTGTCAGCAAAAATTGGGAGATCTGTAGGTTTTGGTGTCTACAGTAGGTCCTGTTGTCTCTACAGTAGGTCCTATTGTTAAGGTACGAGGTACTAGGAAGGGCGACGAGCCGCCGGCATGCGCGCCGGGCGTGGGCGCCGTCCGAGCTGGAGATCTTCGGAAGCGCGCTCAGCGGCGGCAACGGCCCTGTCATGGGCCGCGATTTCGGCGGCCGCTGAGTTCGCCTCTCTCTCCGCTGAAGCCAGCTGCTGGGCGAGCCTCGCCCTGGTCGCTTCAATGGCCGTGAGACGGTCGCGTCCCGCCCTCTGGCGAGAGGACGCCACCGCCAGGTTATCCGCCACCTCGGCGTCTTCCAGCTGTTGCTGGAGTATCAGCGCTTGCGCGTCGAGGGTGTGAACCCGCTGTGCTGTCCGAGGGGCGTTTGCGATGACAATGGCTTGGTGGGCGGGGGGCATGGCTCCCCAGACCTCCGGGGGCAGGGAGTCCATGACGATGGACGGCACCGGGAGGACAGCTGACGGCACCGGAAGGACAGCTGCCGCCGGCAAGGGGATGGGCACCCCGTTCCCTTCCGGAGTCGAAGCCAGTTCCTGGATGTTCTCGTTGCCAGAGTCAGCCTCGTAGTCTACCTCCTGATCCATAGGGTGAGATCCGGGGGTAGCCATTGTGGGGGGTAAGTTGTTGGTATTATTTAGCTCACTCGCTTGCTCCGCTCAGATGCTTCTGAGCGGGAGGGCAAGTAATCCCACCGATGAAATGCATAATAACGCCTCCTCAACAATAGAGGGGGACAGGGGATACCATGACACAATGTCATCGGAATCTGCTCACTCGTGCTCTTGCACTTTCGGCAACGTACGCAAGGAAGATAAATGCCAGCAGTTACACATTCCGAGCTTCGAATCGAGCGCGGGTGTCAGCAGCGTGACAGTCTGCCGCTATCATAGACCACCGACCACTCGATCGAGTTTTATGGTACGTACCTGATATAAAGAAAGGAAGAGACGCCAAGGTAAAACAGCAGTTAGTTGTTGTTGTTGTTGTTGTTGTTGTTGTTGCAGTCTTGGCCAATGTCACAAAGTGAATTTTTTGTCTCTTGTCGTTACGAGAACGCACCAGGCTCTTGTCATCGTCGTCGCCAATCTGCGTTGCGCGGTGCGGTATTCTACACTGTCTTTCTTAATTGACTCCGTGGGGCGTTGTCGTGGCCCAGCAAGATGACTGCAAATTTAAATTTCCACGCTCGGGGACGGAGCAAACAAACGTGGAGCTTCGCGTCTCTCTACAAGTATGGAAAGATCTGTTCGAGACCACCCCACCCAAAAGAAATATCGTCGAGATCGTTCCAAAGGAAACAAAACATCTTTTCAATATCATTCCGCAGGAAAGGTCTCATCTCTCATCGAGACAAATCCAAAGCCACCCTTGTCTCTGTGCCCCTGTGCCGGCGCCTCTCTCAGCTCTGTCGTGTACCAGGTACTTCGTACGTACTCGTACGTACGTACCTTTTTGAGCTTTTTTATTTTTTCGGGTCGGAATTTCATCCGAGGGTGTGTGTTATCAATTGTGCTATACGGCATAAACACGGCGCTAACACCACCCTAGAGCAGAGCGCACCACGCAAGCTGGGCTTGATTGCTACCAGACACCAGATAACAGTGTGCCAGTGCCGCACAGTGCTCGTACGCTGCTGCGTGCGTACGATACCTCTTCTACTGTCTGCTGTAAGCATCTACAGCCACGAAACGACACTGATTGCGCCGCATTCAACCGTTGTTCCGCGTCGAAGTTACCTTTCGGGCACCCGAGTTGATCCAACCTCGCCGCTTTTTCGCAGCTGGACGACAAATCTAGCTGCAAACATACACAGCCTGCCACCAAGGCAGCATGGGTAGAGCCCCGGTAGAGGGCGGGGGGAGGGCGGTGGGGGGTAGGCTCGGTTCGAGAGCAGGCAGTCGGGCCGGCAGCCGCCACCTTTCGACGCGAGGTGCAGGTGCTGGCCTGTCAAGCGCAACAACCTCGTTATGCACCTCAGAGGAAAAAACGAGGAGCTTTTCGCGGTCACTTCCCACGGCCAACATGACGAACATGACCAAGGCATCGCAACCGATCGCGACGGCGAGCCTTGAGGGCGAGGGCGTGAACACGCAGCCCCCGCTGGAGTTCATGAAGAGTCTCTTCAAGCCTTACAGGGTGAGCGTGCGTTTGTTCTGCCGCATTTCTGCTGTTTTCGTGTTGCAGTTTTCGTTGTGTACTTGTACGTATACGAGTATACGAGTACCATACGTACAGATCATCCGTCATCGCCATCATCAGCATCATCATCATCGTCATCATCATCGTGTTTTGCTGGCTCCCCCCGCTGTCGTTGGTACTACAGTACTTGTGGTCGGTACTACAGTACCTGTGGTACCTGGTACTGCATTTGATGTGTGTGCTGAGCAATGTGCTGCATGAGCGAGGGCTAACTAGCGTAATATCCTTCGAGAACGCCCCCGGGGCGCAAAAATATGTTTTGGTGGAAAATAACACCCCGGGGCGTTCTCAGAGGTGTATGGGGAGCGTTCTTTCCACAAACGAATGAAAAACCCCGGGGCGCAAAGCCCCTGGGGCGTTGATCTCTTGTTTTGCTGTTCGCGGCACACACCAAACACACACAAACACACGCACTACCATAACGACAGACATTATATGTTATATCCCATGTGTCAGCTGTGACTTCGGCCGATTGAATAGCGAAACTCAGCTTTGCAGTTTGCAAACTGCTATTGTTAAATGAATCAATACGTAGTCCCTTGTCAACGATTCCGCTCCTTCTATCTTATCCCATCCCATCCCATCCCATCATGTCGCGACCTGCTTACGTATTATACCGCGCAGGGTGATCTGTTCGGCAACTCCGGGAAGGACAACACGCAAGGAATGCTGTACCTGAGTCGAATGGACCCCAGCAGGGACCCGAAGAACACTCGGTCCGACACGTCGGAGGAGCAAAAGCGTAGGTCCCTTGCTCAGCTAGGGGTGAAGGAAGGGGAGGATGTCGTCGCTGAGAAAGAGGTAAAGCATGCCTACTTGTATAAAACCATGAAGATGTCGTGACTGAGGAAATACGTACGGTAAGACGTGGTTGGTTGTTCATATAGTCTGAGGTTGCATTTTTCGGCGTTTTTGTTTTTGTTTCTGAATATCGGGGCTCCTTAACCCAATGTCGTCGGGGTGTCGTTCTTGTTTTGCAAAACGATTTTTTTGTACACCTAGGTCAAGGGTTTCTTAATCGGGTTGCACTTTCAGTTTTCTCGAAATCGATTTGTGGGTGAAGTACAGAGCTCCTAACGTCAGGAGCCTTAGAAAACAACATCATGGAACAACACCTCTATCGTAGCATGCGTCGTCTACAAAGCCATGGTCTTGCCGCAAATGCCACGCGAGTGGCCGCAAATAAGCATGCCATACGCAGCCGAAGCCTGGTAAAAAAACACGAGCATGTAGGGGGAAAGTTAGAGGAGGGTTTTTGTTATTCGGGTTTTTGGTGGGACAAAAACGTGAACGATAATTGAGAGGGGAGGGGAGCCTTGCTTTGGTTCGGGTCAGACGCCACCCGAGCGATGGGGTATACGATAGACGAGGAAGCCAGTAGGGAGCTATTTGTTGACATAAAGCGATACCCTGTTTTTACTTTCCAGCTAATCAGCTCGTGGGAGGCTTTAACCTCCGCGGCCTTCTGACAAGCGGTGGGACCAAAGAGACAGGCGTCTTCCCTTGCCCCTCCCGAGACTTACCTTCGTTTGTATCGCCCATAGGGTTCTCGCCCATTCAGCATTCTCGTGGCGCGTCAGTTTGCGGGAGAAATTTTGCCTACTCGCGGTCTCGTATTTTCTGCAGGTGGTGCTGCATCAATGGCTGGAGAGTAAAAGTGGTTGATTCTACAACGCAAAACCTCATTCAGCATTGCAGACCTCTTTTCTAGGGGAAACAAGCATCTTTATTCAGAATTTCCAATAGCAGTATCAGTTTTCTTGGAGCGATATCTATATCTATATATATTGCAAGATCTTTCGTTGCTACAGAGGCCAGTACCTCCCTATCATCTCCTCCTGCTGATCTGGCATCAGTAAGGTACGCGTTCTGTGCTTCGTTTCGCGAAGACCGCGCAGCCCGCACGGTAGGGCACCCTTCCACACTGTATGCTGCATGTAAGGGACGAGACAACAATGTGTCCAAGCCTAGCCTCTCTTTTTTTCCTTCTTTTTTCCCTACTTTTTCTCTCCCTCCTAGTTGTAACATACCACGTTCTCCCCCCCCCACCCCCCTCCCCGCTATGGTCCTTGTCTTCCATTAGTACCTCGAGAAGGGTTCAACCACTTCTTTCCCTATTAATAGGCGGCCCGCGTCGAATCGCGTGGGAACCAGATATTATACTCGTAGAGACCAAAACAATGAAACAATGACAAGCGAAATGTGGTCATATCAAAACCGTCCTCTGGTCTACTATGGGGTGAGCGCGCCGTGCAAGTAGTACCAGGCAGCGCGCATGCCGTGAATACTCATCTCATAGACGTTCGGGTATGATGATACTCCATCTATGGTACCTTGGCCCAGCAGTGTGGCCGGCACATGTATCCGTATGGACGACACATGTAATCGTCGATTTTTTTCGACCCTTTCTTTCCCTGTGGAGTCTCACCAAAAAGGGGTTTCGCTTTGTTCATTCAGTCCAAACAAGATCTGGATATAAATAAAAAAAACGACCATTCGCACGCGCTTCTTCGGCATCGCCTTCTCGAAAAGTGTCGAAACCTGTGGTACCCCGGTGCTTCCCATACCCCGTCCGAGCTTTATCATGCCCGCGATGCGTAGAGATGGTCGCGGCGCAGGTCACGACTATCGAAAAGTCATCTCTCTGCGTATCCCACCCAAGCCCGTGATGCGTACGGGAGTGATAGAACATTGATGATGCAGATGCTCTCTAGGAGAGACGGGAAGAGGTGGCACCGAGTGACGGTAAAGTTTACACTTACCTTGTCCAAGTGGTCAGAGGAAGAAGAAGAAGAAGAGAGATAGACGATAAGGTGGCGCTTATGTGGCCCGAGTGTCCAGAAGAAAGAGTAGTGTGCACATCGCGAAAACGCTGGAGGGACCAAGTACCAATGCCAATCACCTCGCGCAAATAAAAACGAAGTGCATGCGCCGGAGTGGGGAGGGGGGGAGGAGTGCCCGCTACTGCACGATCACACATCTGAGCTACGCAAGGGAGGGGACATTGGACGAAAAACAACGCACACGCACACGCACACGCACACGCACACAAAGCGAACTTGTGTATCATGACATAGGGAACACTTTTTTTCGCAGGCTCACACACACACAAAGCGAATTTTCGTATCATGACATGCGGAACACGTTTTTTTGTTTTGCTTTTTTCGCAGGCTCATCGCGCCGCCGGAGAGGAACGTCGAAGACGCCTAGCAATATCGCTGGCCACCCTCTCCGGCAAGCCCGAGAAACGAGCAGACGTGGTGGCCAACGGAGGGGTGGCAGCTCTCACGAAGCTTTCGAGAAGCGAGGAGTCCAGGACGCGGAGCTCGTGCGCACAGGTGCTTAAGAAAAGGACACTTGACGCGTGCGGACGGCAAGCTATATATGTTTCGGGGCTCTTGCCCTGAAGAAGAATTGTACGCAGGCCATGGGACTGTGCATGGGGTGAAGCGTGGTCATGGAACGGCATTTTGTAGTTTATTGCATTGGTTGAGGAGCCCGGTCAGTCCCCAGTAACATTTGTCCAAGCAGTGCTTCTTCCTCTAACCTAGCACGATTCCGGCGTTAGCCCCTGCATTTAGCCCCCTTTATACCCTCGTTTGTGGGGTACGCTCGTTGTTTACGAGGACAAACTGCTTGTTTTTTTAGGTCCGGGGTGGAGGCGGGGTTTGCATTTGGTAAAGGGGTCAAGGCGCGGTACGCTCGTTGCTTATGAGGACAGACTGCTTGTTTTGTTTTTTATGTCTCGGGGTGGAGGGGGTGCTTGCATTGGCAAAGGGGTCAAGGCGCGGTACGCTCGTTGCTTATGAGGACAGACTGCTTGTTATTTATGTCTCGGGGGCGGGGGGGGGGGGGGTTGCCGTATTGGTGAAAGGGTCAAGGCGCAGGACCCTAATGATAGAACATTACCATCACTATTAAGATGGAATTTTCGTTTCGTTTTCGACGCATGGTATAATGGTGCATAAGGTGGAGAGGGTGAACCCGTTTGTTTTTTTTGCTCTGAGGCTCCTCTCACACTTGAGGAGAGGATGTTTGAGAAGAAGTGTGCCCTCTACGTACGGTACCTGTATGGACTAATAATCCCACGGGCTAGTTGTTCAACGACAACTATTGCAAAACATGAACACTAAAGGGAATTGCTTGGCTATATAGTTCCTCGCGTGAAATACTTGGGCACGAGAGACGCTCTACGCTTGGCATTGCGCTTGTGAAGCCAAACAACTACCAATGACGAACCTCCTCGACAGACGACCCGCCCTGTGTGTACCTCTAACCCCTCGAACCCCTCTAACCCCTCTACAACCCCTTTAGTACTGCAGTCCCGTTGTGGGGACAAGTTACTTGGAATTTGAGTCATTCATGTGTTTCTGGACACGGCAGTACTGAAAGGGATAACAACACAGTTTTTGTTAGATATCAGATATCAAGTCCATGGAAGTGTGTATCGGCGTTAGCTTACCAACACCGTTTTTTATCAAAAAGTCGCCTGTTACTAAAAGGCAGGAGATAGAGGTCAAGGGGGGAAGGAGCCTCAGAAAAAAAACGCCGTTACCCCCCTTGACTGACCGCCCTACACTAAAAGAAGTACAATAAGGTCAAAGACGCCTTGACTGACCGCCCCTACAGTAAAAACAGTACAATAAGGCCAAAAGACGCCTTGGCTGATCGCCCTACACTAAAAGCAGTACGATAAGGCCAAAAGACGCATTGACTGACCGCCCTACACTAAAAGCAGTACATTAAGGCCAAAAGACGCCTTGACTGACCGCCCTACACTAAAACCAGTATAATAAGGCCAAAAGACGCCTTGACTGACCGCCCTACACTAAAAGCAGTACATTAAGGCCAAAATACGCCTTGACTGACTGTCCTACACTAAAACCAGTACAATAAGGCCCAAAGACGCATTGACGCGCCCAAAAAAAAGGCCGGTCTCCTCTTAGTCTATTTATAGAATACATAACGTCAGCATGGGTCGAACCGTAAAACCCAAACAAAGCCCAAACGAAATATACGAAATCTCTCCGCGCTCCGTGCGCTATATACTACTATTAATAGAAAGGTCTCGCTATTTATAGTAAGAAAGTCGTCAGTTTGGTGTCGAGACTCGATTTCTTATTGTGTTCCCAGCGTTGAGCACATAGTATTATAGTATTATAGGCTACTACTGTTTATTTATTATGTGGCATTTCTTATTGTATGGCACTCGACCCTGAACACCGTCTCTTTGGTAAAGTTTCTTAATTGTGGTGATTAATTAGGCCTTCAATTTCTTACGACCGAATTTCTTAAGGGCGGGCGCCCTCCGGTAAGCTGGTCACACAATGAACAGCAAGGGATCATGCTGGGAGTCAAAACCACGCATACCATGATCAGCAGCGGACGACCTACCCTTCAAGCTATAGTAAGGTGACTCTGTACGAGGCTAGCTAGCAGTGGGCGATCCCACCAAAACCATAGCCACGTGACTCTGTAGGGTAGTGGGTATGTACTCCTGCTGCTCCTTGCAACCGCTCGGTGCATGCAGGCTTTCAGTGATCATGCTGGGAATCGAACCCATGCATACCATTATCAGAAGCGGACGATCTACCCACCAAGCTACGCATAGTCACGTGACTCTGTGGGGTAGTGGGTAGTACGAGCTCATACCCTACGTACTCTTCTTGCTGCTCCTTGCGACGCACCTGGTGCATGCAGGCTTTCAACAGCCTTGCCTCGGAGAAAGACCTGCGCAAACGCATGATGGAGCAGGGGGCCGCCTCGGCCATCATTGCTCTAGCCGCCTCCTCGCACAGCGGACGCCTCAGAAGCGAGTGCGTCGAGGCCCTGTGCAAGCTGGCCGTTTGGCCGGGGAGTGAGGCTCAGATCATCGCGGAGGTATGATATGACAGTCGAAGACGACAAAAACATATACATATATATATAATAGGGTAGGGAGGGGTGGGGGTGTACTCCTTGTCATGCGTGGCCGTAGTCTTAACCCTTTTACTACCCCAAAAAAGCATCCCACACTATGTCCAAGTATTTTGTCCCCAAAAACCGTTTCCGGCTCTAAAGGCGCTATGAGATGTATAGGGGAGAGGACAAAAACAAAAATATATGTCCTCGGTAGCGTAAGGGGGGCGGGGGTGGTGATATTTCTGGCCGAATAGTTTAAGAGAGACAAGGGGGGGCGGCTCCTCCTCGTCTGAGAAAATAATACTGGTTATGTTTGTAATGCCGCTACTTTTGTGTGCGTGGATGTTGTGTTTGTTCGTCTCGTACCTGATATTGTTTTATCCCAAATATGTTCGCAATGTCCAGGGTTGTTCGTTGGATACGTGTAGTATAGTACCCGGCCGGTGGGATTTTTCTTTGGGCTGGGCGTGCGATTGTTTTCTCGACATCGAGTTTCGGGTGGAGATTAGAGCTGGCTCTTCATGTTCTAATATGAATGTAATATAAGTTCCTTCTCCAGCATATACCTGGTATATGGTATGACTCGTCTGCTGTCGTAGACGTCGCGCTTCGTTTTTAGTTTACGGGCGGGCACGTTTGAAGATAAATCCCGTACACCTTGGCGACGGTAAGCATTCACACAACAAATCGGAAGCGGGATGGTCATTTCTTTTTTGTTTTAGTGCCCATAGTAGCACACCGAGTCTCTACGTTTATGGTTCCTGCGCGCTCCAATATCGCTTGTGTCCCCCGAAATGCAGTGTATGATATAAGGATATAAGGCAATGGCTTCCAATCGACACATTAAGCCTATGGCATCATTCCTGCCTGTGTTGCGCATTTCTGGGTGCATCGTGATCGCACTGCATCATTTTGCCTTGTAAGCAAGGGTGCCACTGAGTCCGAGTGAGAGAAGCGTGTGGTAAAATTTGCCTGTGGAGGGTTTGCCAGAAAATCAACATGATGGATACGTCCATACTATCACTCGCACAACGTGTCGTGGCTAGTCCCGACGAGTTGGCGTGATCGTGTTGGCGTGATCGTGTTGGTCGTGTTGGGGACTGTGGGTCCCGGCTCGGGAGCTCTAAGGCGTCACTACGTCGAGACATGTAATCAGATAAGAGTCGCCGCTCTAACCCGATCCTTCTCCATGCCCTTACCCCTATCCTCCTTCATTCGCTGCACCGTGGTCCCAACAGTTTGCCGGTCCCCATCCGACTGGTTACGAAGTGAAATGATCAAAAATCTGAGTTGTTTCGGGAAAGCGCCCCAAGAGCGTTTCAAAGCGCGCGGTACGACTGTGTACGAGCGTGTAATCGGGCGCGACATCTCGGTCGGAATCGAACAGGGAAATATGCCATTCGTTGTCGTGCATATGCCTCTCCGTTGCAAGAAGAGCAACGAGCCCATGGCAGACGAGTAACGACACGAACAAGCGAATCTTCAACACTAACCCCCGTAAGGTACAACTGTTTGGTGCACACGTATGTCTCGACACTGGTCTCTCTTGTGTTCCCCAGACACAGTTCTTTGCTGCAAAAGTACCGACATTACTCCCACTTGTGCTCACCGACCGCCCCCTCCGCCCCCCCGCCAACATATCTCCGGTTCCCGTCAAACCCCTGGGTGGTCCTCATTAGGGAGGCGTTTCGTGCATCCTTACCGTACAGCGGGCGGTGCCGTCACTAGGAGAGGTGAGCACGTTTCGAGAGCTATAGCTATACACGAGTAGCGCCAACTGGGTAGTAGCCTAGCAGGTACGCAGTGCCTTTTAGTGAACAAAAACATTGTGGTGTGCTCTGGGGCTCTCGGCACAAATCTTGTCAACAGCTTCCGGGTCGAGGTTATCGTATTCCCGAGCACGGTGCCAATTTGACGACGCGAACAGGGTGTACTATTATAAAACAAGAAGGCCACAACGAAGTAAAGGCGATGTTCTTAAAACCGCGACGCATTACCCCATCACTATCATGTGCACTACGATCCCATTCTAACTTTGAATGCTTGTCCCCAAAAACGTGGCTGAAGTTCTAAAGGGGTTATCGCTATTAAATGTTTTTATCGCTAATAAATATTGCCGTTTCCTCAAAGAATGGCAGGTCCGTTCAGAGTTCTGACGCGGGCTTGCCGCGACCGGCTATATACAACTCTGCCACGTCAACAGCACACACAGCCTCTCCTCGACTCTCGAGCGGGGTTTATTTTACAAATATTGTTTGTCGCGCGGCCGATTGATCCGTCGCTCGCTATAAAAAAAACACGCCATTAGGTGTGCCTGAAGACTCTGATCAATTTATCGTGCGTGTCGGGACCTTCGGACATCAAAGCGGACGAGCTCAACGACTCCGCTCTACAGGTGAGAATGACCATGTTGGAGGGACAGAGGCGGAAGGGGGGGGGGTACGTGTTAGGAGCAAAGACACTACTGTAAAAGACTGGTATTTTTGGGCACGGTAAGGCCTACTTTGGCCACAATATACTGGTTTTAGTGTAAGGGGGCGGTTTAGTCAAGGAGTCAAACCACGGTTTTCTATATAAGGTAGCATTTTTGTTAGGAGGGTAGGGTGGTGCCCACCTCGTGTCTACCCTAGTCACGGCACCCTCCTAACCGCCGCACCTGGAGGGCTGTTTCTCGGCAAGCAGTCTGGCTGTCTTTTGGGCAGACTGGGGGAGGGGGGTCGGGGTGGTATTCATGGTCATGCACGGCCGTAGTCTTAAGATCATAAAACCTCGCACCCCTGCAATGCCGGGACGGAGCACGTGCCGCGTTTTCACCGACCAGCCAGACTTTGCTTGCAGACTGGGGGGGGGTTAGCTGGGGTTTGAGTGTGGTGGGTTCTGACTACGGGTGTTGGGAACTACGAAGGGGTGGAGAGCTCCTCTTTCGCAATAAGCATTGCGGACAGGTTGTCGCGCGGTGGGGGGTGACAGCTTGCTCAGCATTGTTCGATTTTCGTGGACTCAACTTTCGCCCCAGAGGGTAGCAGCTTGGCTCATGTGACCACATCGTGCGCCAAGCAATTCCGCGGGGATGGGGGGTGGGGTGATATGAACGTTGAGGTGTGATATGACCGTTAAGGTGTGATATGGCCGTTGAGGTGTGATATGATCGTTGAGATGTGATATGACCGTTGAGGTGTGATATGACCGTTGATATGTGATATGACCGTTGAGGTGTGATATGACCGTTGGAATGTGATATTACCGTTGAGGTGTGATATGACCGTTGGAATGTGATATGACCGTTGAGGTGTGATATGACCGTTGAGGTGTACGGTCCCTCCCATACCCTGCAGAAAGTGGTTATAACTTGACTGAGCTAATTATCGGGCATCGGCAGTCGATATTTTGGGGACGCTTTGGGTGCAGTTTGGGGCACTTCGCGGCAACCCCCGCGTACTGTAGTGTTGCTGCTCGTGTTTAGTGACCACTGGTTCGATTTACTCGTAGTTTTGGATTGCTTGGGCCATATGGAGATGGGGGCGAGTATCTATGCTGCGACCCTTTGCCATCGTCGTCGGTGTTGCTCACTCAAGCGATAGCAATTCGTAGTGGAAGTGTTTGAGCGGCGACCCCTTTCTATTAATAGTAGTGCCTACAAATTCGCTGGGCGAAACGCGGCAAATCGCAATCGATGGACCTGTGCAAGCTAAAATATATGGATCGACTGCCGTTGGCTTCGGACTCGTCGTGGATGTCGTTTTTTCCCCCTCCCCAGCTGGCAGCCACGGTGGAGGAAGACGAATCGCTAGAGATTCTGGTGATGCAGCTGTTGTGCAACATTTCGAGTTTCAAGAACAACCAGCAGAAGCTAGGTGAGTTGGGTGGCCCATGGCACCACCGTACGTGCGGCGATAAAAAGAGCGAAAGCACTCCTCGGTTGACATCGAAAGCTGCACTGCGCCATGCGTCTGGTACGAACGTCCATATCGAGGTGGCGCCAGCTCTGTTTGGTATTTCCTTTGACCATAGTTAATCAGTACCCACGGTTGAACACAAAAAACGAGATCGTGCCTTTGTTTTTACACCCGATGTTAGAAATTAATACTCTTTCTCCCCGTACTATAATAGTAGTGGTGATAGTAGTAGTACTGCTGCAACAAGCTTTGGCTGCTTGTGGAGAACATTTGCGTGGGAGTTCGATAAGAAGTCGAGTCCATTCGGCGTGCATGGCCCTCCTAAAAAGTGGCTGTTGCTGCCGTGGTTGTCGAGTAACACCACATGCAAAACTTCGGCTGTTGGCTGTTCACTCTCAAGCGTGCCTTCTCTTTTTCAATCCATAGGTGCCGATAGAGCGCAGTCCGAAGACGCCTTGCCTGCCCCCCGGCTGCGAGCCCCGTAAGGCTTCTGCTCGACAAAGGGTGAACCGTACCGTCGGCGTTACATTCAAGCGCCTAGACCGGCAACACCTTACACACATCGTCAAACGCTGCGTCCCACTGCAATACGATGTCCTTCTGTTAAAAAAAAAACACCTCCTGATTTTCCGGAATTGCTGCCTTTCCCAACACGAAAATGCCCCAAAACTCGCCCCAAGTGGAGGATGGCGCTATCCGGATCGTCGCCCGCGCCGCCGAGCGAACGACTTCTGTCGCCGTGCTCCGTCTCTGCGCCAGCACGCTCTGCAATTTCGCGGGGGAAGGAAGGGCCAGGCCGAAGATGTCAGACAGCCGAACGTCACAGGTGATGGCATACCGATGGCATATTGCACATGGTGGGAAGCAACGATGCTGTCGAACGCGGAGTGGGGGCAGCGAGTAACGGTTCACGGTATACTTCTATGGTATACTTCTACGGTATGGTATACCAGATTTGCCGTGCGTTGCACGTTTGAGCCCAAACCCTTATTATATATTCCTCACCGACAGCACTCCTCGACCGATATTATATACGAGTAGCTAAGGCTACGAGTAGCTAAGGCTAGTCACAATATTTTCGAATGCGTATTTTTTACAGTATTATTTGCAATACACCTATATAGCGCATTCGACTGCGGTGCATCAGCCTTAGCTTCCACTTTTTCTCGAAATCGATTGTTGGGCGAGGTAGATAGTGCACAGCTGTTCAGATTAGGAGCCTCAGAATATTATAGGTGCTATGATACCATGATGCCATAATATGAATACCTACAGTAGCAGCACGTGCCAGATTTGGCAGTACGGCTCTCTCTCTCTCTCTCTCCTTCTCTCTCGCGGTAAAGCGGATTATGAGTCGAAATTGGCTACCCCTCTGCCCGGAAATGTAAGCACCGTTTAGTTGGCATTCGATCTGCTCCACCCCTTCACCTTCAGCCATGTCACACGCCGTACCGCACAATCGTGCTTTTCACACCCTAACCCTAACCCTAACCCTAACCTTAACCGTTGAGCTTCAACCAACATATCCCCCACCCCTGCTCCCACCCCGGCCCGCCCCCCTCCCCCCACCTCGCACGCGTGCTCTGCTCCTCGCATCCCCGTAAAATCGCAACCTTCTTGTGCAGGCTTTGCTGGACCTTACAAAGCACGAAGATCTGGGAGTGCGGCGGGAGGTAGCGCACACGGTGGCGCGGTTAGCCGCGGACGCTAGCTGCCGCGAAAAAATACTGCAGTACGGCATAATTTCCACCCTCGTCACGATGAGCAAGGTTGACGACGTGGACACCACCACCGGCCGGCGAGTAACTCGTAAAAAACCTTTCGCTTGTTTCGTTTCCGACTCGTGCTTAGGGGCTTGCTTATGAGTCATGTTGGTATGATACATACACGGCCGTGGCTTATGGTGTCGTGCTGGGGGCTTATGGCTTGCTGCGGTTACGATGATGATGATGATGATGATGACGATGATGCATGGCCGTTGGCTTCTGAGTTTGTTGGTAGCGCTGTTTGTCGGCTGGTAGCGCTGTTCGCCTACCGCCACCACCTCGCCACACGTTCGTTTTGACGGTTTCATTTTGACGGCTCGCGTGGCGTCACGGATTTGCACCGCATAGCGAGTTTGGTACCCGCCGCTGCTTGCCACCACAAGCGATGCTCCGATCGCGTGGTTCGCTACCGGCCTGTAGTGTACAAGCGTGAGGTCTTGTACGGGTATTTATGTTTTTTCGTCGCCCGCCGTGAGTGCCGTGCTTTCTTCCGGCTCCGCATGCATGCTCGTTTTTGTACCGGCCACAGTTGAAACGTTGCAATTGGCAAGTAAATGCAATTAGCTCTAGTCCAGAGCTCGCTTTTCTGTGATACGCGTCTACCCGCAAGGCGACAGGGCATTGCCCATACTTGACATGGGAAAAAAAAACATACATTTCATAAACGTCCTGGGACACGCCACGTTTCTATATACAGCGTGGGCCCTGCGTGTCTAGTTTATATTACTCGTACACAGCCTGGAGAATCCTCCGCTCTAGGTTTCATGTTACGAACACGAATCCCGGGCCGTGCCTGCATTTATTCGTGGACATACTCGTAGACATCCTATTAATAGAGAGGTGCCGGCATATTATGAGCCGTGCTACTGCTACTGGTATGATAGAGGTGTTGTTCCATCATTTTTCGTGAGGCTCCTCACTTGAACAGCATCTACAACCAAACCAAAAAACATTTTGTTAAGAAAACTTTTGTTTTTGGATAGAAGTAAAGGTGCTATGATACGTGCCCGCTGAGCAATCCCATTGGCCGAGGTGTACAACGAAACAGGCTGCAAAATAAAAATAATACATTTCCGACGATTTTGGGTTAAGGAGCCTCGTCATCCAGAAAACGTTTTGGCCAAAAACAAAACTGCTATAATGCCTAATATTAATATTTCTGAGGCTGCTGCTCCCTTGAGGAGTTCCATACCTCACCCCCGGGTACACGAAAAACAAAAATCTCCGACACCCCCACTACCCATTGCGAGACCCAGACAGGGGGGGGTGTTGTTCCATGTACTCATACCATGCACGGCCGTAGTCGTATGACCATAGACCCTTGCGTCCCTACACTATGCCGGGACGGAGCACGTCGGGTTTTCACCGACCAGACAGACATTGCTAGCACCAGGCGCGAATCGCCGTGACGTGTTGGGAGAGTCGCATGAAGGGTGAACTGCACCCTACAAAAACCGCTCGTAAGACGGACTTCAGCACGTTGCGCTTTACTTTCTTGCTTATGGATGACGGCGACCAATGAGTTGCTTTACCCTCTGGTGTGGCCACTCCAGAGACAGCAATGGGTAATACTATGTAGCTGCCTCGTGGGTGCCTTATGATACCATATTCACACCACGTGATACGATAATTCCCCTTGTGCGGCGCAACTAGGGTTCTCCACCCCTCACAATATTATCTAACTCGATAACCATATTCACATCATGGTGACCGCCAAAAAAAAGGGGGGAGGGGTATACTAAAAGCAAGTAAACTACATAACATACGAACAAAAAACAACTTGCTTTTCGTAATTTCGTCTAGAAATGCCCACCGCACTGTCATATTTTTTTTATTTCTTGCTTTATTTCGACCTTGGGAAGGAGTATAGGTCGTTTTCTCTTTTTTTTTGTTGCCGTGCACCCCTGGGGTTCTTAGCATTTCCATCCGCTCGTCTAATGCCATCGACTTTTGCTAGCTCGCGCTTTCGCACTTCCGGCGACTACGTACGTAAGAGGGAGATAAATACCAGCAACCCGATGTTGGTTTGGGGTTAGGGTTCACGACGATACTGGGCGGTTGTGGAGCCCCCCGCCCCTTCACTCCGAAAAAGTGCAATAATAACGCCTCGCACGCGTCCCCAACGGAAAAACTACCCAGTATATTATATAGCCGTTGGATCCGATGTACCGTTGGATCCTATGTGTGTTCGTTAGACACCTCGCCCATGGGATTGTGTTGCAAGGCTTAGTTTGGGCAGGTGGTTGGTTAACCCTTTGCCAGTAGCCCAACAGACTAATGAATACCTTAACATATGCCGTCGACGCCATATGTTGTTAAGGTATTAGTCTGTTGGGCTACTGGTAAAAGGTTAATAACCAAATAACCTCGTACCCAAACTAAGCCTTAACCAGTATGACAATTGTGCGCCGGGCGCATGCTGAGGTAGGGTGCAGCTACTTTCTCCTTTCGGGGCTTCACACCTGAGGAGGTCCATCCCCACCCAAAACACGCCTCCTTTGAGAGAAATCGTATTATACGCTTACTCCGATGCACACAATGCCATGGCCTACAGGTAGAGAACGACGAGTAATATTATCGGAATCCCAACGGCTATATCCCAACGGCTATATTGGGGTAGTTTTTCAGTCGAGGAGGCCCGTCAGTTTGGAACGGTTTCGCCCGAAAAAAGTGATGATGCCTCGGTCGTAGCACACGTCGTCGGGCTTAGCCTACTACTTTTCTCGAAAAATGAGGTGATGCGAAAAAATAGGTGCTGTACTGTGTACCTTTGCGTAACGCGCGTGGTAATGTGTACTATTAATTGTACGCGTCAAATATCAGCGTTCAACGCTCAAGTATAGCACTTTCAACGCAAAAATCTACCGCTGCATCCACGCAAACGAAGGTATTCCACCTTCTGGAGAAGAACGGAAACGGTGTTATATTTGACGATCACCCCTCCATGCTCGCGACTTTTGTTGTTCACGAACCCCGAACAGGTATATGGCGCTGGCGTTTCGCGTGCTGTCTTCGGATTTCAAGTTCGCCGGGATAATAGTAGACGGCGGGGCAGTGGATGCTCTCATTTCCCTCACGCGGTCGGCCGATAAGCCTTGTCGCCTAAGGTAGGTACGGTGTGCATGGCGGTATACATATAGGGCAAAGGCGAGGATTTCGGCAGCGTAGCAAAATGGGGCCCACGCGTCTGTGGCAACTAAAGCAAGAGTCACATGCTACTAAAAGTAGTAATAGTAGTAGTAGTAGTACAGTAGGGGTGTTGTTCCATGCTTTTGTTCTAAGGTTCCCCACTTGGGATGGCTTTGTTCCTTATTCCTCATTGTGAGCAAAACACATCTTTGAGAAATATTGTGAGCTTAACCCGATGAAGCATCCCATGGCCTAGGTGCGCAACGTGCTATGTTTCAAATCAAGAATGGAACAATCCCGACGATTTTGGGTTAAGGAGCTCCGTTGTTCAGAAAACAGTTTCCCCGAAAAGTGCTATTAATACCTCTATCGTAGCAGGCGTCAATA
>JAYJME010000947.1:0-18677 GCA_036873775.1 Costaria costata | reverse complement strand
ACGTAGCAAAACAATAATGACATTCCGACGGGTTTGGGTTAAGGAGCCCCGTCATTCAGAAACAAAAAACGCTAAAACATGGAACAACACCTCTATCGTAGCACGCGTGCCAGGTAGAAAAACCATTCCGACGAACCCGGCGTCTAAAGCGAAGATCAAAACACTACCAGGTGTGTCCCATAAGTAAATCTACTGTACCAGGTAGACCAGTAGCCCTGAGCGTGCGGTTCGTCGCGAATCAACTGGACTTGCCCGCGCAGGCCGTGCTGTAGTGTAGTGTCTATTCAAAAAAGGAGGTTGCTATGTTCCAGCATTTGGTGTCAGTAGGCCTGCCTGCAGTCAGGGGGCGAGATCGAGGGCGTGCCTCTACAATAAGTACCGTACAACAGGGCAATAGGAGTATAATGAAGCCACTCCGACGTTTGATAATCTATAATGCAACATCACTCCGAGGTGACAGGCCATGTGTGCTTGGCGTGCAGCAAAGCCGGTCAATACTGCTGCTATCATGAATACGAAGTACTTGCAGTGGCCTATGAAAGCAACCATATCGATACTAAATTCGATATCACGAAGAATCAGTGTTGATTTTGCATCGAAAGAAAGACTTTCGTCCGTCGGCTGCCTGCTGCGATGTACCGGTAGTCAGTACCCACCACGGCTGCTTCTTTCTGCGATAGCCCTCCCCCAAAACCAGCGATTTTCTTTAACGAACGTTTCATGGCTGCTCGACGCAAGCACGGATGTTATGACACGTGCTACGATAGAGGTATATAGCACATTTTGTCCGAAACGTTTTTTTGATGACGGTGCCCCTTATCCCAAAATCGTCGGAATTTTTGTTGTTGTTCGTTTTGCAATAATTTTTGTCGAATATCGGGTAGCCCTTTTATTTTTCCCAAAATCAGTTGTTGGCAGAGGCACGGAGCTCCTGAAGTGAGGAGCCTCAGAAAAAAGCACCATGGAACAACACCTCTACCGTAGCATGCGTCTTATGGAAAACATATCTTCCAATAGTTTCTTGTTCGCAGAGAACCACCGTATTTCGGGAGATGCGGCCCGGAGCTAGTTTCAAACCCGGAGATTTCGTTAAATAAACGTTGGGGGGGGGGGGCTACCATCGTAGAACGACACCCACATCCATCTGGCATCTCCACAAACCAGACGTCAGACGTCGATGTCCGGCCATACGAAAACACATACTGGCGCTATTCTAGTTGGAGGCCCCCGAAAGAGGGCGATTGCGGGTAACGCTGGACAGGAATAAGGTCTGGACGTGCGGTATGCATCTACAACCGTTTTGGCCCCCACACATGCTGCAACGCTGCCGCTGAATACATACTATTGGGCATGATGGGTTTGTTGCGAGAGTAGATGGGATGTGACACGTGCTACGATAGAGGTGCTCCCGTTATTTTCCGGCGCTCCTCACTTTAAGAGCTCTGTAGTTCACCCACAAACTGATTTTGAGCAAACAAAATTTCAACACGATCAGCAAATCCATAAGCTAGGTATACAAACGAATCGTACCGCAAAATAGGAGTAACCCCCCGACGATTTTGGGTTAAGGCGCCCCGTCATTCAGAAACAATTTTTCCCAAAAGTTCTATCTCTATCGTAGCACGCGTCATGTTTTTTCACAATTTGTAGCACGAACTGCGACAGACTGTTTGAAAAACCTCACGGCATTTCTGGTTTTCACATGGCGCGGTTTAGCGACGAAAAGAATGCGGGGTCTGCCGTTCTTCCGTCTTACGGGAGTGACTGCAGTAGTGATGAGCAAAAGTCGTACTTTTCACGGGGGAGCATAGTTACTAGGATCTACTGTTCACACAAAACAATCTACATCCCCATGTTTTTACTAACTACGAGTGTGAATTTGGTCCTATCTACTATGGTCTTCCGCATATAGGCCGCACTGACTGTGACAGCACTGACTGTGACAGCACTGACTTCACTGTGCACGCACGGTTTGAGTCATTCCGGAGATTTTCTAGCAGAAACGCGTGTCATGCACGCGTATTGAACGCTAAGCGCCCACACACAGTACCTTGACCCTCCAAGGTGTTGGGGAGATGATACTTACACAATGTTTGCGGCATCAGCGTAACATCGACCGAATGGTTTTGGCGGTTGAAGTAGTTACGTTACGCTTCCCGGGAGTTACCAGTGCATGACGTAACTCGCGCCGGAACGAAGGTGTTGACATATATATGTATGGGTTCGTACTGGGCAAAAGCAAAAACAACCAAAATTTCCGTTTGGAGCTTGAAGGTAATCCGGAGGTGTCATTGTTCAAACTGTCACACCACCGACCGAAGACGTGCATTTGTATCCATCTACAATTTCGAACCCTCTTAGTATCGCTACAGCAGTAACTACTCCCACAACTGGCTTGCCCTTGACAAGGAAGCTTCAGTTTTTATCGGACAAGCTGATTTGGGTGGCGAGACGCGCCGGAGTGGTCTCTGTGGAGAATTCCAGCATCCACTGCCTCGCGTATATAGCCCGTCTGGTGCTCGAGGGGTGCAGGTGGGGGGTCACACGTCAAGAATGTTGTTGTTGGTGTTGTTGTTGTTGTTGTTGTTGTTGTTGTTGTTGTTGTTGTTGTTGTTGTTGTTATTGTTGTTGTTGTTGTTGTTGTTGTTCTTGTTGTTGTTGTTGTTGCTGTTATTGTTGCTGTTGTTGTTGTTGTTGTTGTTGTTGTTGTAACAAGTAAAGCGGCAAGACGTAGGGAAAGCGGGGGCCGTTTGGCATGAATACGACCACAGTACTCTCGGTGAGGCACCCCGGGGAGACATTGCTCCCCTCGAGGGTACGAGCAGTTGCACGATGTTCCAACGTGCTCGTTTTGAAAGTTTCTCGCCGGGAAAAAGCGATGCTAATCGAACGGAAACATAGCTTTTCATTGTTCCGTTTGTTTCTGGCAAGAAGAAAAGACTACGTAAGGGCCATGAGTCGGGAACGCTTGCAACTGCGACCCCGGAGAAGTAGGAAGCTTCCCCGGGTGCCTCTCCGAGATAGATCCGTTGGACTTGTTCCGAGAAGAGCCACCTCGCATTCCAGGGCCAAGACTAGCCCCAAACCAAACAACCAATCCCCTCTACAAGCTCGCGAATCACCCTTCCCTTGGTAAAATACATACTTCGTGGCAGGTATAAAGTAAAAGCAGCCCAATAGCGTAACCCCCTGTTTATGTTGGGCTTTGGGTCATCACGTTTTGTTTCCAGCTCAAACGGAGACATGTTTTACCCATCATCGGTCTCCTGGACAAGCATTGGTCACAAGGTGTCATCCCGTTTCTCTCTCTAAGCGACTTCCTCAACTTTTACCGGGGAGGGAGGTCAGCATTCCCTGCCCTCGTCGATGATCGTCGAATTCTGCCGACTCGCGTTTTCGCACTTCTATTAATAGTGGTAGAAGAATACGCAGAAAAGGCATCTACATAGATATAGGGCCGTTTGATATTCGACATTCATCATTTGAGCTTTTCGAACAATCGTTTTTTACTTTCATATATTATTTTAGCTCCATAAAGGGAAGAAATCGAGCCGGGTGGCTTTGAAACGAGTTCGACTACTCTTCTTGCAGAGATATCCAGGGCAGCAGTGTTCCGCTTCTCGAGAGTCGCAGTGGCAAGAGAGGCTCGACGGGTTCATTTTCTTTACTTCTTGTGGAAGCACAAAGTAATTTGGCGAGAAGATGGGAACATGGAGCTGCGAGTGTTATTAATAGCAATCAGTAAAGCTGGAAACTACACCCCAAAAAAACAAGCCCGACAACTGCCCTGAAACCCTCTCCGAGAATAGTCGAACCCATTCCGAGAGAACTCGACTGTTTCTACACGATAGCGCCCCCCCCAGAACCAGCGACTTTTGTTCACGAGCGCTTCATGGCTGCGAAGGACTATCGAACGATGACGACGGGCTGGCCGGGGGCACCGTAACTCAGGAGATAGATACGGCACTACTGTAGACATCAATAGAACCTACTGTAGACATCAATTAACTATGGTCCCCCGTAATAGGAAACAAACATCTTCACACATAATTTCTGGTTTGCGAAGGACTATCGAACGATGACGACGGGCTGGCCGGGGGCACCGTAACTCAGGAGATAGATACTGCCGGGAGCTGGTTTCAAGAAAGGCTGGGGGGGCTATCGTAGAACGACTCACACACAAAACCGATTTTGTCGTTTTCCGGGGGGGGAAACACTGTTTCGAAAGTAAAAGCAAGCATGCTTAAACGTTTAAACTGAACGTCTCGCACACAAAACGGCCTTGTAAGTCAGTGTTCGGCACAGGGGGGCTACACATGTATGGGTCTGGGTTTTTCCAACGAGGAGCAAGTGTTGTCTGCAGCGTTATTTTTCGCTCCACAGTACGCAGTATGGCATGTACCGGGTGCAACGCACGAGGGTACACGTAAGGGACCGGAACCCGAAAAAACTGATGCCATGGCGTTACTTCTTTTCAGGGTTAGAACAAAACACGAGGAGACTACGCACAGTACGTGTCTGTATGTGGCAACGTAAAACATCTGCGTTATCGGACCCGAGTACGTCCAGGCAACGAGCACGTACACAAGGCTCCCGCCAGTAAGACAAGAACGTCTTTTAGGCGTCGAGGCCCATTTTCTTAGATTGGGGCCAGCATTGAGCACAGGCTACTACTACTAGTAACTGTTGACGATTCAGTATGTTACCGGACCCGGAGCACCGTTTCTTCGGTCAAAGTTCTCTTATCTATCGTGAGAGAACGACCCTAAATTTCGCTTTTTCTTAACCCTTTTATTACCCCAAAACGTATCCCACACTATTTTCAAGTAGTGACGTCCCCAAAAACCGTTTCCGGCTCAAATAAAGGGGTCAAGAGCGGGCGGCGCCCTCTGTATGTCGGAATAGGACCAAAGCCGCAGAGACGCGATTGCGAAGACGCCCGTGTCTGAAACAGACGCCAAACGCCAAAATCTTTTCTAAGAAAGCAAGCCCTGAGCGTGGGGTTCGTCGCATGCCGCAGCGTGTACTCAAAAAGCAGATTGCGATGTCCCAGCATTTGGTGGCAGTATTTGTTTCATGCCTGCAGTCAGTGGACGAGCGAGTGGACCTTCAATAATCAGTGCGACAGGGCGATCCGGCAGCATGCACCACTCCGACGACCAAGTGACTTTCAATACTTAAAATTGGACGCCAGTGGGAGGTGTGGCAGACTGTCTGTGTGTACTCTGCGTGCTGCAAACCGGCCAACAATGGTGGTACCTGCAATGGCCAAAAGCAATGGAAAAAGCCAAGCAGTTTCGAGACCGCCACGAGTCAGTCTTACGTTGTTCACATCTTAACCCCTTTAGAGCCGGAAACGGTTTTTGGGGACAAAACTACTTGGAAATAGTGTGGGATCGTTTTTCCGGTGGTGAAAGGGTTAAAGTCGCTCGTCCGACAGCTTCTTCGGATCTTCAGGCACTCATCAGTCATCACACCAACCAATCTGAAAAACCAGGAGGCATCGCCACAAAGCAATAGTTAGATGTCTTCGCAAACAAAACGATACCAATAACATCTCATCTATCCAGTACGCTGGCATGACAGTGCGTTGTACGATGCATTATTTGCAATGCATCATCTCTGTGTCGTATCTTGTGACCACAGAGCGTGTTTCTCCTAGAGTGAAGTATCAGCACGGACAATCGGTGGGCTGGATGCCGACGAGTAGAAGAACGGTTTAATGTGAAGAACACACACACACACATGCTGGTTAGAAATCCCAAGCCCGGCCAAGCGCGACAGCAGTGTACAAGTGCACTGCTGTAAGGCCCAGGCGTCCGATCTGTCCCTCCAACCGGTTTCGCCCCAGCCAGTACTTACTACTACAGTACTTTGCTGTAGCGCTGATACGCTTACGTAGGACGACACCAAACAAGAGCTGTACTGCCTACCGCTGAACCACATGGGGGTTTGGAGCGGGAGAGGATGGAATGTTTGTTCCCAATTTGTCGCACGCGCTGCCTTAGGCTACATAAAAAACACAGTGGTTTTATTTTCTGTTTTTCGTGTGGCGCGGTTTAGTGACCAATCATTAGGACCCATGCTACGATGGTTGAGGTGTTGTTCCATGCTTTTGTTCATGAGGCCTCTTCACTTTAGGAGCTCCATATCACACCCGAAAACCGTTTTTGAGTAAACTGGAAGAGCAGCCCGACGAGGAGACCCATGGCAAGGCATTGAAAATATAAATATTGCTCAAAACAAGGATGATATTCGGACGATTTTGGGTTAAGGAGCCCCGTCATTCAGAAACAAAAAAAAACAAAACATGGAACAACACCTCTATCGTAGCACGCGTATTACAACAGATTTACCTGCGGAATGACAGCAGTAGTAGCCATGAGCGAGAAGCCGTACTGTGCAGCGCTGACTGTGCACTACTGACTGCGCATGCAGGTTTTGAGTCAGCGCTCTTGAGGTTTGCCACAAATTAGCAGAAACGCGTGCCATGCACGCGTACCAACGCTAAACGCCCACAGTACGGTGACCCCCGAAGGTGTCGGGAGATGACACGAACAGAGATTTGGCGACATCAGTGTATGGATCGATGATTTTTGGCCGTTGGACTCTTTACGCTTCCCAGACGTTACCGACGCGTTGTGTAGCTCGCACCAGAAAGAACGGGTAACCGTGTGGGATCATATTGGACCTACGCCCATAACAAAGAGCAAAACAAAGTACGATAACTTTCGCGTGGGGCGTTAACCCTTTCACCACCGGAAAAACGATCCCACACTATTTCCAGGTAAAGTTGTCCCCAAAAACCGTTTCCGGCTCTATTAACCCTTTCACCACCGGAAAAATGATCCCACACTATTTCCAAGTTAATTTGTCCCCAAAAACCGTTTCCGGCTCTATTAACCCTTTCACCACCGGAAAAATGATCCCACACTATTTCCAAGTTGATTTGTCCCCAAAAACCGTTTCCGGCTCTAAAGAGGTTAAGGTCATCGGAACTCTTGGTAATTCCAATTGCCACACCACTGACCGAGACGAGGTTATATCTCCATCTACTGGGATATTACCCCAGTTCAATTCCAACGAGTTTGCCTCCCGAAACGTGGTTGCCGTTCGAAAAGAGCTAAACTGGACCGTGTGCAGTGCGAAGTACCAGCATCCACGCCGTCGCGTATGCTTCCTGCCTGATGTCCGGTGAAGGGTGTATTCAATTCGTGCAGGGCCATAGTTGTATGACCGTTGACCCTGGCATCTCTACTATACCGGGACGGAGAACTTCGGGTTTTCACCAACCAGGCAGACATCGCTTGCACCAAGCGCGAAGCGCCGTGAGGTGTTCAGCCAGCCGCATGCAGGGTGAACTGCATCCTAATACGAACCGCTTGTGAGACGGACGTCGGCACCTTGTACCTAAGCCCTTGCTTATTCGACAGCATCCAATGCGTTGCTTTGTTTTCTGGCGGTGCCACTCCAGAGACAGCAACGGGTTTTACTATGTACCTGCCACTTGGGTGCCTTACCGCATTCGCTCTACGTGGTACGATCATCCCCCTCGTGCGGAGTTAGAGTTATCCACCCGCACCCAATACGATCTACGTATCTCGATAACCATCATGGTGACCGCCAAAACAATAAGAAAAACAAGGGCACACTGGTTGTCTGGCTCACGCGGTGGTTGGCATGTTTTACAGCGCCGTGGCCAACCGACGCCAACCCCAACACTTCGTACTTATGTACAAAGTAATGTTTTACGGCGCCAAGGACAACCGAGGCCAACTATTTTGTTATATATACATATGGGGACGGGCGTGTTTTACAGCGTCGTGGCCAAACGACGCCAACCCAACCTATATGTACATAATACATGTACACATGTACATATGGGGGGGGGTTACCAAGTACACAGTTTGGGTTTCCATTATTTACGAAAGAAGCATCATTACACAGGGAAAGAAGGCTTTTAGGCCGTTTGGTGTGTGAGACTTTCATTCTGGGCTTTCAAACAGCCCTTGTTTTTACAAAAACAAAGTCAGCTTTTGCCCCGGAGGTCAAGGAAATCGGGTAGGCTCTTCTCGGCATGGGTCCGACCACTCTCGGACACGCACAGCCAGGGGCAATTTTACGCATCTCGAGGGTTGCAGTTGCAGCGTTTGTTTTGGTTGGGTCAACTTCTTTCTGGCAAGAAAATGGGACGAAGGGCTACAACTACAGCGTGTCGGAAAATCGTGCAACTGCGACCCTCAAGAAGTGAGAAAAAGCCCTGGATACACCTCTCCGCGACTTGTCGGGGGCTTGTTCCGAGAAGAGACATCTTGGTCACCTCGCTTTCCTGGGCAAGACCTAAAGTAAACGTAAAACAAATTATCACCTGTTGTGCAAGCTCGCGAGTTAAGCCCGCTTGAGTGGCGATATAGGCGGCTCAGCCAGAAACAATGTCTGAAGCCAGTTACTACCCACCAGTTCCTAGCCTCCCCTCGTTAAGAACAGACCAACCATGCAGCGGCCCAAATCACCCGTACAATGCTGGCGGGCTTGCTGGAAAGACTGCCAACTCTTGGGTTACTGCCCTTCGGCCGGACAGTTGTCCCACAGAGTGTAGAGTGCAGAGTGTAGAGTGGCAAGTGTTTCTCGTATCGGCCCGGTCTCGACTGACATTGTTCTACCTTGATTGACTTTGACGAGTATCCATGGGGCATTACAGTGCTATATGATGATGAGGAGAACAGGCAGTGATGACGGTGCTCGAAAGGGTACGCTTCTTCTTAGAAACGTCGTTGTTGTTGTTTGTCTGCCGAGGTACACATGCTACGATAGAGGTATGCTAGGGGCAAACAGGCTCGGTATGGGGACATGTGGACGTATATTGCATATCACACGAAGCCCCACCTAACCTCATGTAAGAAAAGCCTATAGACACTCCTGATCCCCGAATAATGCTATTTAAAGGCAATGAGCTTTTTTCCCTACCAATAGCTGCCTGCGCGCGGGTACTCCACCACAGTGTGACAAAACCGTGGCCGTTCTTATGTACTAAAATCGATTTTCCGGGTTGTTTTTCTTGTCCGTCTTTACATACAACGCAGGGGATTCTTGGAGTTCAATGGATAGTCCAGCCTTCTGTTCGTGTCTATTGCCCGATCACTGTCCGATTAAATACCACCCCACCGCGCAATACGAGAAGAAAACCAAAATGCACTTCGTACAAATACGGCAATCGTTACCTGGTACCTGGTAGTTGATAAAGGTGAGCAGGTTCCAGCATTCGATTCAGCAAGGCTTGCCGTTTTTCGCCCTGGCGAAAATGACCCCTGACTATTTGTTTTGTTTGAGGTGTAACGACCCTAATCGGAAATTATGATATGTTTTTCTTTTGTTAAGGGTGTAGATACATACAGTATCACCCCACACGTCTACCTCCAACCTCTTCTCACCGGCGCGAGTTACACCATGTGTCGGTAACGCCTGAGGAGCATAAAGCGTTCAACTGCCTGAAACCGTTGGTCGATACACTGATGCCGCAACATCTGTGTAAGTATCATCTCCCTCCAACACCTTGGGGGGTCACCGTACCGTGAGCGCGTATCGCTGATGCGCGTGCATGACGCTCGTTGCTGCGAGCAAGCCTCCAGCATGACTCCAACCCTGCATGCACAGTCAGTACTGCACAGTCAGTGCTGCACAGTACGACGTTTCATGACATCTGCTGTCCTTCCGCAGGCGGAGGGACCGTAGATCCAAGACCCTTCCAACGAATATCATAAATACCATCGTATGCAGGATGTAGTCTAGCACAGCGCGAGCGACAAACTCAATTTTGCTCAGCGGTACAGCTCTGTTTGTAGTTCAAAGCACCAGCGCTGCAGCACTAGACACCTGCACTGCCAGGCGCCAACACAGTTGTATATATGATACATATCGCATATCTGGAACGTAGGGTACACTGCACACTGTTATCGCGCTTGCTTGGGTTTGAGGCTTATAACTTGACCACATATGATTCGTGTCGACGTTCACGTGAACTTCTGACTTCTGCTTCGTAGCGAATGCCTCCGTGCCGGTAGATCGCAGCAGCCGTCGGACGAACGACTTTCGATGCAAACGTAATACTGTTTTCTCGTGATCTCGCAACTGTCTGACAGTTTGCGCTGTTTTTGGCCATTGCAAGTGCCACCCTTGGTCGCTTTGAAGAACGCAGAGCGCGCACAGCGTGCCACCTCCGAGTGGCGTTCCACTAGATTGTTACAAGTCCCGTGGTCGTCCGAGGGGCTGCCGCATCACCCTGTCGTCGAACCCATTATGACAGTTCCCTCGGTTGTCCACTGACTGTTAGACACACAGAATGGGGTATCAAATCCAGGAACATCGCAACCCCCTTTTTCCGTACACACGGCGATACGGCCGCGCGTCCAAGTCGATACGACAGGCAACGAACCCCACGCCCAGGGCTTGGTTGCGAGGTTTTTAGAGTTTCGTTTGCAGACGCCGCGTTTGTCGGAGAACCTGTTTTCGGTGGGTTTGGCCTGTATTTCTTAAGCCCCGTACGAAGTACATATCGTACAGCAAGGGCGTCTTTGCGTACGCGGCCCTGAGAACGCAGATGTTGCTTCATTTTTGTCGCCACAGCTATTACAGTCTCCTGGTGTTTTAATTCTGAGGAGAATATGTTACCGTGACATCATTTTGTATGGGTTCCAATTCCCTATACTCGTGAGTTGCATCCGTTCGAGCGGCGACACATGACATGCTGAGCAGCCAGAACCAACATTTGAGACAGCTCCCTCCCCCCCCCCCCCTCCTAGTTGAAAGCACCCCGGAACCATAGCCCCCTGTATGGAGCAAGTCCTTAATAGGACGTTTCCCGCGAGACTTTGATTCTGAGCATTCAAAAAAACGCCCCGATTCTGGTTTGACAGTAGGCGGTGTTCGCCCCCTGGGAGCGACGAAATCGGGACCGTTGGTTCTTTGAACGAATCCGACCATTCTCGGAGAGGGTTCCGGGGCAGTGTCCTGTTTCTCGAGGGTTACAGTTGCAAGATTTTCCGACTGTTACCAGTCCCTTTCTCCTATTTTGTTTCCTGTTTTATTTTTGTTTTGTGGCAATAATAATGTTTTACGATGGACTCGTCGATATCACCCTGCACTGCGACCCTCGAAACGCTGGAGACTGCCCTAGTAACCTCTGCGAGAGTATAGTCGGACGCGTTTCAAGCAGAACCAGGCCCGATCTCCTCGCTCTATGGGGCCGAAACTACTCTCGAAAGCAAAACCGAGCATGTTTGAAACACCCCCAGAAATGAAATCGCGCATAACAAACGGCCTTGTATTTAGTGTTTTCTGAGTATATTTCAGTCGCGAAAACCGCGAAAGTACGAATCGGCAAACGTCGAGAAAATCGGCGAGCACAGGGAATGCCGACCTCTCTGAGCGATGAAAATGGAGGAAAGTGCCTAGTGCCTAGGGGAAAGAGAAGGACAATCACCTGGAGCCACGGCTTGCCCAGAGGACATTTGCGGGTAACACCTTTCACTAACTATGGTTGATCTGGATAGAAAGAGCGAAGACTCAGACAATCAAAACAAGCAGAGAGCTATGTTGTTGAGCTGCATAAAACAAGAGAAGGGTACGAGGAACTGGTGGGTATAGGAACTGCCTTTAGGTGGTATTTTTGGCTCCGTGGCATCGACGAGTACCGGGAACGATGAAAGCCTTTGCGCAATATTAGTCTGGGAAATTTGCTTTGGGGTAGATTAGCGGTGCAGCTGTGACCATGGATTGTCCAGAAAGACGTTGAAGGTAAAATCTTTTTGCGGGTTGAGCTATTACGGGGGACCATAGTTAACAGGACCTACTGTAAACACGACAGGACCTACTGTAGACACCAAATCCTGTATATTTCCCAGTTTTGCAAACAGTATTTGGTCCTATATACTATGGTCCCCTGTAATAGCAAGTAAAAGCGATCACTCGAAAATCAAACGAAACAGGGGGGGTGATATTGGGCTGATGTAAACAAGCGGAGGGTACGAACTGGTTTGAGATATGTTTTCTGGCTCCTTGGCGCCGACGAGTGCAAGGAACGCTGAACCCTCTGCGGGATAAAAAGGTAGGCAACTGCTCAGGGGGAGATATGGGAGTATACCTGCGACCACAGTTTGTCGAGAAAGCCGTTGAGGGTAGAACCTTTGGCAAGTAAAGGCGATGAGTCCAAAACATTAAATAAAATACGGGCTATGTTATCGACTGTTTTTATCAAGAGCAGGGTATGAAACGTTCGGTAGGAGCTGGTTTCAGATGATATTCTGGCTCCGTGGGGTCAAGTGGATGTAGCCGGACGAGCTTGTACAGGCGTTTCTTGCTTATATTTGACGTTAGGGTTTGGCCCGGAAAGCGAGGCGGTCAGCTGGCTCTCTTGGAACAAGTCCCACTGAATCTGGGAGAGGTACCCAGGGTAGTTTCCCACTTCTCGGAGGTCGCAGTTTCCAGAGTTTCCGACCTCGTGGCCCTCACTACTCCTATTACGTGGCCTAAATCAACATGGCCTTGCAACAGCTTTGTGTGAGGCTGTTGAACACCACGAGGTTTGGTAAATATCTTTCAAGATGGCACGTTGGACGCTCTTGCAACTGTGGCGCACGAGAGCGTAAAACAACACCTAGGTACCTCTCCAAGAGCAGTCGGACTCCTGGCCAACAGAACCGAGCCAAACCCCTCGTTTTCCAGGGCAAACACTATATCCAAAGTAAAAACAAACTCGGTTTGAAAGCTCAAGCTCAAAATGAAAGTCTCGCAAACCACACGGCCCAAAGTGTGTTTCCCTACGTAAGTGCCCCCTTCATTCTCCACCCACACACACACAATTTACATGGCAGCCCCCTCCCCCCCCGCGCCTCACAAGAGATAATTTATAAGATGCACATCACATCATCTTCCATGGGACTTGTCGAACAACCTACCTGCGCTTCGCGCTTGGTGCAAGCGGTAATGCTCGCCTTGTCGGTGAAACCTTGACGGAGGTGACGTGGATGTGGGTACTCTAGTCGGTAGGTCTCTGCATCCGAACCACCTATTTCTTTTACAACGGCACACACATTTTGGAGGAAACACTACAGTACAGTAGCTGTGCAGTTGGCAGTATACTGGGGACATACTGTGCTTACGGCAGCAAAACTGGGTAATCTAGATGGACATATACACACGTCTTGGTTGGTGGCGTGGCAATTACAGTTTTCCAAACTTCGGATGACGAGTTCTTCACAGCAAACAGCGTTAAAATTGGATCCCTTAACATATTTGTGGGTCGTTTAGCTTGACCCAGCCTGTAGGTATAAGTGATGACAATTATTTTAGCCCTAGATGATGCCGCCAAACAAACCAAACCGAACCCAACCCAACCCCCATAATTATATATTGACCGGTACCTGGTAGGTGTTTGTGGCTATCGCGGATTGAAACTACCATACATATATATAATCCCACGTAACACTCCATGCAGAAAAATAGTAAACAAAAGGGAATGGAGGCTCGATCGCCGTGTCGACGGCGTGGACGATGGTTTTGACGGTATCATGGGCGGTGAAGTCAGTGTGGGCGCCGCGTGGGTATACGCCTTGCTTGGTGTGATGCTCGAGTTACTACCCTTTTGGCCGGACAGCTACCCCACACACAGGTTGGGCGGATGGTAGAGTGGGAAGCCCCTGTCGCCTCTGTCGCCTCTGTCGCCTCTGTCACCTCTGTCGTATCGGCTGGGTCTCGATTGGCATCGATTTACTTTGATGGCCTTTGATTAGCGCCCCGGGGGCATCAAAGTGTAATTAAAGAGCTGGTAACAAGAGGAACTGGGATGAAGGTGCTGGAAAGGGGTAAGTTTTTGTATTTTCTTGGTAAAGCTATTATTGTTGCTTATCTTCTGGGAGGCTCGGTGAGAGGGAGAAGAACCAAGTGGGAGCAGGTGAGCTTAAACACCACAACAAAGCCCCACCTGACCCCTTGTACGAAAAACGCCTACTCGTACGAAATATGAATGATCCTCGAAAAAAACATTTAACTACAAAAATATGATTCCCTATCTGAACGTAGCTGCGTACGGGTGCACCTTGGTCATAACGTTAATCAATTTTGCCTGGCTCGAATTTCGCCACGTACCGGTATCTCACGGGGAGGCAAATAGTCCAACTGCCGAAAACGTCGATCGATTCCCTGATGTCGCGAAATATGTATAAGTAACATCTCCCAGCATCGTGGGGCGTCACCGTACTGTGGGCGCTCAGCGTTGATACGCGTGGTGGCCATGCGTTTGGACCAAAAATGAAGTCCCGACTGTATGTCCTTGTTTGTGTGTCTGTTTGCTCGAATGACTTCGGGGCTTCTTGCAGTTGCTTTGGGCAGCGAAGCCTTCTGTGAATTTTATACTGCCCGTTCAAGTCCGGTGAATGATAAGTAACCTCGCAACCATTGATAAGTAGGTACGGTACAGTACCCTTGTCTCGGAGAAAGAGCGAAAGCGAGGACTTTGTTCTGAGGTCGGCGTGTCGGTACTCTATACTAATGGCAGGGAATTGTATAATAGAATGAATCGCGTCGAGTCTCTGTCTCTGTGAAGAGAAATGGCAGCGGTGGCACCCAAGTGTCTGTAAATACCATTTGTCAAGAAGAAAAGACATCGGCTGGAAAGGCGCTCATGTAGCCATAAGAAAATAAGAGAAGAGAAGAGAAAGTAGGAAAAGACTGCAGAACTCACGAGGAGTCAGAAGAAAACAGGAGTAATCAGGAGTGATCAAGGTGGGCGTGGCCATCACCTGATCCTTAAGGAACAAGGCCCATGCTGCGGGTAGATGCAATTTAGGGGTTGCCGTACTGGCCGACAGTCCATCAATGTTTCCTGTGCCGTTCTATGCAACGCCCCCGTAACGTTCTATGTAACGTTCCTTGATACTGATGGTGATAATCTAGTTACAACTTGAATATACAATACACCGACGGGAAGTAACATACCTAGTTTCCCCGCATATCGTATTTATCCGTATCTATAAGATACATACTGTAGTGTACTCAGAGTAGTGATTACGAATGAACTAGATACTAGCGATGGTAGATTGCAAAGTCCATATTCTAATACGCCCCCTTGATAAGAAGTCATTAGCCAGAGGAACCTGATACACAATAAACCCTAACCCTAAGTCCTGTGTATAAACAGCGGCAATATGGGTATAACCATGTTACTGATACAACGTTACTCAGATAATCAAAATTCTAATAGAGTACCAGACCTGTGCATGAACAGCGGCAACATGGGTGTACCATGCTACCCAAATAATCATAAGACGAATGGAACAACAAATTCACACCTTTTATATGAACAGCTGTAATATGGGTGAAATAATGTCACAAAAATACGCTTGGTGTAATGACCAACGAGAAATACTCTAGATAAGAAGAGCAAACCAGTCTTCTGGGTGTTCAACTCGCCCCTTGCATTGACAATTGATACCTACATAGAGCTGCATGAAACCTAAGAATATACAAAACTCTGAAAGCTGGTTCAGTACTGCAGCCAAAATGCGTACTATTCAGTTTTGTGTATGTACGTTCGTACTCGAAAGAAGTTTACAAAATTCAATGAATACCGATAGAACCGCGGTAGACTATTAATATGAAGGTTGTCGTATCACAAACGATTGTACTCGTGATGATGTTTTGTTGTTCAGCGAGTTGTATCCTAGAACAAGAAAGCGGAAGGAAGTATCATATGCTGTACGTTTGCTGCGCCCCCTCAATGTGATCCTAGGACAAACGAGAAATCGGAGAAAGCTCGACAAGAAGCTGTGGACGCATTTACGTATAATATGTCCAGCGTTATACTGAAATGTGCATGTTATCACATTTAGATTAGTGAGTCTGTACTGGTATGTATGATTCATACTCACTCAAGGAAAGCTAAACAACAGAGCCAAAAACGCTAAACTCAAGAAAATGTACTGGCAGACGTAAGCCAGTAGAGCACAACGTGTACGAGCCGGTCAGTTGTATGAGCTTGTATGATACCTGGTATACTTGTACTACTCGTACTGTACGAATGATGTACGGCAGTTGCAACGGAGAAAACTAAAATACGTTGTAAGAAACACCACCTCCCGAGAAAAGCAATTAAGAAAAACCTATAAAGAACGACCTCGTAGCTCGTTGCCTCAAAGGTGCCTATGCCTCCCTGTTAAGCTGCGTTTGTGCATGAAGAAGCGATGAGTTTCGTGTCCATGCTACTTTAGGTGTGATAAATTATGTAGCAGGTGTATGGCTGTGAAGCGCTGCTGCTGCTGCTGCTGATCCTGCTGGTGTTGCTGCTGCTGCTGCTGACGATGATGATGATCATGATGATCATGATGGTCGTGTAGACCTGATGTCGTGATGTTGCTGTGTGATGCCGTGATATCCCGTATCCCATCCAGATTTATTTCATCTTACCGCTTCAATATGCTACGCAATTTAAAGTTACATCCCCGAAAAACAAATGTAACAGAAAATTATCGGAGTCCCAAATCGAGCAATCTCCCGATGTGCTTGGGAAGCCGATTTCATGTACTGGTGAAAGCTCGCGAAGTACTTAGCTAGTTCATATTGTAGTGGAGCTGCTGGCTGCCATGTCCATGGTGAAGGTGTTGGTGCTGGTCTCGCTGAGCTGGCTACTGGTGAACATGTAGATGGCAAGGATTGCCTCCTTGGTCCTGAGATCAAGTCTTGAAAATGATGGTGATATTATTTTCTGTGATCCTGTGTTTCTTGTGAATCTTGCGTCCAAGTAAGAGGTAAGCCCGTCTTGAACTTGGCTGGTGTATGATGGCCGTAGTACCTCACTGCTGCAGAAGTCGTTGGTACTGTGGTAGCAGATGAGGGTACGACGAACACAGGAAAAAAACTGCGACTGTTGCAGGTAGAAGTAGCTGTAGTCACGATACATAGAAGTAGAACACGAAGAAGCTGTACGTACAGCTGTTGTACTCGTAGGTCGCAGGTGCTGCTGTTGTAGGAGTAATCGCTCTGATGATAGCTGATGAAGCTGATGTTGTCGATGGTTGTGCTGGCTTGAGCGCTGCTATTGAAGTTGTGTTGGCCTTGTTGACCGAGACGAAGCTGGCGGCAATTGCCTTGCGTTTGTCCTCCGCAAAACCGTATACGCGCTGTCGTCGTGTTGGTTTGTCTGGTGCAAGTTACAGCAAGATTACTTGTCTACAAGGAAAGCTAATGTCCTCATCGATCTATTGCTCGCAAAGAAACTTTAATGTCGATGACCTGGCTAGTAACAGTGCGAGCCAGTCGCAGCTGCTTTACAAACGTTTAACGCCTCTTCGTATAAGGGCGAAGGCCCGTAATTGCGCTTGATATTGAGAGTATGCTATCTTAATGAAGTCTAAATGCGTACCGTACGCTTTGCAGGCATGAGAGCAGTTGCTGGAAGAAAATTCTCTTTTCGTTCCTCCGATTTAGTCTGACACTAGCTTCGAGCGTAAAAGCGTAAAAACAGTTGCTGGAGGTTAATACCGTGTTTAGGCGTGAATGCTCCTTGTAGGCAGGATTGCCCGCATAGGTAGGCGGTAATTCCTCCGAGGCTACGCTGAGTAGCCAATTTGTCCACTACCTCGCTGCACGTTGCAGCTGTTTGGTCTTCTCGTCTTAATATTCAAAATCGCACGAGGACAAATACTTGTACGTACTTCGTAATACTTCAGTAGGTAGCTTGAAGAAACGGTTTTAATGACGACTTCGCGCGTGTTAAATAGCGTAAAACCGGACTTCATAGTTCCTACACGTGTGATAACGCGAGCAGTCTCCTAACCTGCTTCTCGCGTAGAGCCTGGAAGCAGTCTCCTTATTTATTTCGCGCGTAGAAGCGTGAAGCAGTATCTTATCTTGAATATCCCTGATGTACTTGACGTCGATGTGTTGCCTCGATGTCGCGGCTGATCTTGATTTATGAAGAAATTTATTCCGCACCGTAGAAAGCGCGGACCGGTGTTCGAACTTCTTGAAAGAGCGTGACGAACTCAGCAGGACGCTGTTGCTTGGTGCCGATCGATGTGTCCATCAAAGGTCGAGGCTCATAACCTAATGGAATGAATCGTGTCAAGGCTCTGTCTCTATGAAGAGAGATGGCAGCGGTGGCACCGAAATGTCGGTACAGATCCCTTGTGACGAAGAATAGACAGCGGCTGGAAGGGCACTTATGTAGCCATAAGAAACGAAGAGAAGAGAAGAGAAAGTAAGAAAAGACATGAGAACTCAGGAGGAGTCAGGAGAAAATAGCAGTAATCAGGAGCAATCGAGGTGGGCGTGGCCATCACCCGACCCTTACGGAACAACGCCATGCCACGGGCAGATGTAATCTACAGGTTGTCGTACTGGCCGACAGGCCGTCAATGTTCATTGTGCGGTTTTTTTCAACGTCCCCTTAACGTTCTATGTAACGTTTCTTGATACTGATG
This sequence comes from Costaria costata, assembly GCA_036873775.1. NCBI lineage: Eukaryota > Phaeophyceae > Laminariales > Agaraceae > Costaria > Costaria costata. Next base: position 204 of record JAYJME010000947.1, on the reverse strand, counting down.
GTGAGAATCTAGTTACAACTTGAACACAGAACACACCGACGAGAAGTAACAAACTTAGTTTCCCCGCATATCTTATATATCAGCATCTAGAATAAGATGCTTACTGTAGTGTACCCAGGGTAGTGACTTATGGAATGGATCGTGTCGAGGCTCTGTCTCTGTGAAGAGAGATGGCAGAGGTGGCACCGAAGTGTCTGTGAAGAT
>JAYJME010000946.1:0-18682 GCA_036873775.1 Costaria costata | reverse complement strand
ACTTCTGAGATTACCTCTTGTTGCTGACCCCGAGAGTATGGTAACACCACGCAACCCACCTCGGTGTGTCTCCACACCCAAACTGAACGAAGATATCTAACCTGCTGCGGGACTACCGTCCCACAATTTTTACCAATTCAAACCAAATTTACTCGCGGAGAGCCCAAAATCGGAAATTCTGCTGAAAGGATGGCTCAGATCCTATACCTGGGGAACTTTTCTTGGGAATTAAATTTTCGGCATGTTTTCGAAGGGGAGAGTTCGTTTTACTTGGTTTTAGAGGGGGTGAAGAGCTTTAGCGGATACCGTACCGCTCTTGTCCGTAAATGTAAGGATGTTTTCCTTATTAATATGAGTATCAAAACGTTCTCATATTTCGGGACAATGTGGTACTGGCGATTTCCTCTCTGTCCGGAAATGTTAGGACTGTTTGAGTATTAATATAGTGATAAAACCATATTTACATTTGCGGACATAATGAGACTCCTGCTGTGTGAAATTTGAAGCAAAGCACGTCCTGCCGACTGCAAGTATCGGGTCTGCCCGTTGCTGCAGGCCTGTACCATGGGTCAGATCCACGTAAACGAAGCTGCTGATGCTAATGGTCTAGTCTGCTGCTTCTGCTGGTGTGGTCTGTGGGTACACGCAGGCACACAAAGGCTGTGCCCCTGGACACGGCAGGCTACTGGTCTCGACTTTTCTACCCACTCGCAGCGACAGAGTGCAGGTCTGAGCAACACAACAAACCAAATCCCACAACCGGGAGACACCACCACACCATCATCGTGTCGGGCTATCGACTGCGGCGTCGATTATCCGAGCGACCGAGGTGCAAAAGCGGTCTCTCTCTGCCTCGCGCGCGTCACACCTCTCGGTGTGTCTCGGTATGTGTCGGCAAGCGGCGCGATACCGCCACCAATCATCGAGCTTCGTCCCAACAAAATCCCAACAAAACTCGCATTTCATTGGTGGTATTTGGCCGAGTTTCACTGCTTGTAAATGAAGGGTCTTTCCGGTCGCAACAAAAAAGTTCCCTGAGTATAGGCGCCGTGCCGAAAGGATTAGGATTTGTCCGAGCTCTCTTCCAGAGGTTTCCAGCGCACCTGGCTACTATTACTATAGGGGCTCCCTTTGATTTCTTCCGAAAATTTGAGGAAATACGATCGTAAAAATCTGCCACATAACCCTGTATAAATCGTATATTGGCCCGATATATGGGAAATATTGGTATTTTTTACTGATCATGACATTTTTGGCCAGTCTTGCCTCGGATGTAAAAACGAGTTATTGTGCCCCTGTAGCATTGAGTAGATGCGCTGGAAACCTCTGGAAGAGAGCTCGGACAAAGTCCTTTCAGCATAATTACCGATTTTGGGCTCTCCGCGAGTAAACGTGCTTTGAATTGGTAAAAATGGGAAGATTTTTTTCGTCAAGATCGTATTGCCATAACGTTCGGCCGGAAGTCCATGCCATTTTTCGGAGAAATGTTCTCTGTCTGAGCCCCTGCCGACCCTTTAATTATCGTGTTTTTTTGTTCTACAGATATGTGGTCGCTAACATTTTTGTGGATGTTTGCGCCTTAACCCCTTGAGAGCCGGAAACGGCTTTTGGGGACAAAACTACTTGGAAATAGTGTGGGATTTGTTTTGCGGTAGTAAAAGGGTTAATGAATCCCAAATTATCGCGAAAAAAACACCATTCGCGAAGGGGTCAAGCCGATGCTCAGAAAACACGTGTGCAAAACTTCAGGGTCTGTGTCCAAATCGGCGTGGAAAACTATTATTTACGTAGTTGACTTTAATTACTTGGTTTCAATGTAGGATGACTTATGGCGTGAAATATTACTTGATACTGGTCCTAGGCAGTCAAGTCTTCGAATATTAGCGCGAAAAAAAGTATAGGTATGCCTTGGAGTACGTAGAATCGACTCCGTTCGAAAAAAAAATCAAAAACTATATCGAATCTATTATTCCCACGTACGGAAAACGCCTGACTACTATTAATATTGACCTTTTTGAAGGCCTGTGGTTGGTCGGCACACATTGTCGCCGCTAGCGCCAGGCCCAGGCCCTTAACAAAACAAAACTAGCTGCTGTATGTCGCCCGCTTCCGCTGTTCATGGCGGTCAGCATGGTACCAAATATGTGACATTCTACAATAGTGAATATTGCATGCGGCCTTCGTGGCGGACAGAATTTGGGGTTCTTGCCTGAACCACCTCGTACTACTACTGTACGTATACGCACCTCGTACCCAGTACTGGCACTCGTATATATGATGTACCAGGTATCATACTTGGTGTCCCAGGTCCCAGGTATACCTGGTGCTTTCAACATTTAACCCTTTCGTGATTTGACTACATGCCTGAACCAAACCTCTCCTCTCTCCTCTCTCTACCGTACATGTAGATGTATAATATCTTCCCTCATCACTATTTATGGCTCTTTGGCTCTCAAATGATGCACTTGTCGGCGGGGGTACCCGGCAGGGATACGTAACCGCGTTGTGGCCCGCGGTTTTCATAGGTAGCGTCACATACTTTTGACTTTTGAAGGAAAGTGTGACGAAAGCAAATGGTGAGTACGACGTGGGCCAACTATTGATACATTAATACGAAATCCGGGCGTTAAGCTGGCCTATATCGTTCCAGGAAGTCTTACACCGGAACTGCTGTAGCACACCGGGTAATACTGGTACTTGGAAGTATCGAACGAAGTATCATACCTGTCATCTGTCATCTGTCACCTATATGGATATATTTCGATAGATAGCTTTCGATAGCTTTTTCGATAGATGCTCGTCACCATCTCGTATTCCAATACATTTACGAATCATATTTGTAATTTGATTTGAGTGGTGTCGCAGCATAGCGATACAAATGACGAGTACAACGTCGACCAACTATTTGTATGAAACCCGGCGGTCAGCTGGGGTATCATTCCAGGTAGTCTTAATACAGGTACTGCTGTAGCTTACCCTGTTATAGTACTGGTATTTCTAATTTTGTAGCATAGGGACACGTTGGTCGCGCGCTCGTGTTGTACTCGTACTCGTACTTCCAGTTGGCAGGACGATTGTAGTCGTACAACGCTTACGCTTCGTAACAACGCAGTACCGCCCGGGTGATGGTGTCACATGTTACTAATATTAATATTAATAGTATGCAGACGTTATAGTACATGTACGTCAGTCGCGAGCGCGTGTTGTACTCGTACACCCAGGGTTAGCTCATGTTCCGTGTCGCCTAGTTGGGCAGTTGTGGTCTATTTCAGCGGCGTGCATACCGGTCAATGATTGGGCTGTGACCTGTGTTTTCTCTAAACTTGCTCTAATCTCCGATGCGTGCAATACCTCAATACATCAAAATACAAAATACCTATCTCCGAGATAGGCTAGATAACCTCAAAATATAGCTATTTATACATGGGCATGGGTAGATCTTATTCCAAAAGGGGCGCATACGCGTGCTTTGCCGAAGGCGTGCCTAAAGAGCCTATGGGTCCGGGCCTAACGACAGAGTACCTGGTGCTACCGGTACTTAATCTGTAGGAATAGTTCATGTTTAGCACCAAAGGAAGCCGCGACTTGACAACGGAAGCACTAGCACTATCAAACCGCCCAGGTGAACATTACAGCCGCCGCTGCAGCAGCAGCACATGGCCTAGTGATACAGGAGGGTTATACTGTTTTTCTAACGCAGCAGCAGCGCATGATATGGCGATACCAGTAGGATGATGCTGTTTTTTCGACGCCTGACCTCGAGTTAATCCCTCTCGTTCGCCTTCGCTGCCTGTGCCGCCGTCCACGTGCAACAAAACACCATAATCCGCTGCACGCACGCTCTCCCATGAATCACATCAATCAAAAATCAAAACTGATGCCACAAAACCAAACCAAACCAAACAAACCCTATTACTACTATTATTGCTGTGAAACAAAAAAAAACACACGCACATAAGACTGCTACTTCGCCTTCGGCGGAGCGGAAGAAATCCCGCCGCAAACAGCCGCAGCCACAGCCATGGTGGGACCCGGAGAATCTTCCAACGAAAGTGCCGGCGAGACCCTCGACGTTGAGGGCTTCGGCGGCAACAGCACTACCTTTGCAGGCGGCCTCGGCGCAGGGCTTGGAGTAGGGGCCATAGCGGGAGGGGCACAGCCAGCAGCTGCAGGAGGAGGAGGAGGAGGAGGAGGAGGAGGACCAGGCGCGAGCGTTGCTGCGGGAGCGGCGAGCTCCCGGGGGAGCCGTGGGATTGGAATCGGTCTTGGCGTGGCAGCGGGCGCGGCTACGGTCCACCGCGGGATGAAGCGGGAGCTGAGCGACTCCAATATTGCCGGCGCTGGTGGGGGCTTGGGGAGCGGGTCGGGGTTTGGAGGGGTGGGCGGGGACATGTCTCGCAGGTCGATGTCGGAGCAGCAGAAGCTGGAGAGGCGGGTGAGTGTGGATGGGTCCAGTGTACATAGTGGCGTGATTTTGGCGGGTGTGGGGGGGGTGAAAATCGAGGAGCTCGGGGTTATATTCAGCGAGTGTTTTGTGTTTGTGACCTCCTTCTGGTTGGCAAGCGAAAGGGCCCCCATGCGCTTACCGAATGTCGGGGCTAACTTTCGGTAAATGTGCGTAGAGCAAAAATAGGCATTGTTCTGCCAACCACGTTTGAGCGATAGGAGGCGATAGGAGGGCTATATCGAGGAAACGCGTGACGAACGTCGCGTTTGAGCTGTTCTGGAATTTCGGGCCGCCGAAGCCGACTCGGTTTGGGGCTGCTTTCGCTTATTGCGCAACTCGCGAGTAGAGATGGGCAGTGGATAAGAAAACACCGGTTAAGTGCGTTTTTTTGGAAACCCGGCAGGCGTGTGCAAATAGTCGGTTGTTCGAAAACAAAACTGGCAGTTTTTGAGGACCGGTTGACCAGTTAACCGGTTAAACTGTCTGATATCCACTACACTTGAACTTGCTTAAAGCAATTAACAACATTTCCATTTTTTAAGTTCGGCGACGTTACATGTAGGGTACTTCTTCTCGCTATACAAGAGCTCGGGCTGGTGAACATTTGTGTATTTTGTCAACTGCGTGCGATGATGGAAAACATCGAAACAAAAATCGGATGTTTGGGTCGGACGATACAGATCGCTGGTTTCACCTACAGTACTCGTACTCTATCTAAAAACTAGCAAGGGGTTCCTCTGTTTTGAGCCGCCGCGTAAATAGCAAGTCGCTTCGCTTGTGATACCGTGATTGTAATTGTAATTGTGACTGAGGCATGCGTCCGCTAGATTGTGGGCGGGATCTTAAAATTGTTTTTCTCCCTACGAGTAGTGCGGTACGACTGATACTCTGATACTCTGATACTACTCGCTGGCTTTGAGGCAGTATTGCAGCCTTCGGAGGCAGTGCAACATACGCTATACACGTAATTAGTCGCATAGTATGCACAACATCTGTTACCTGGCGAAATGCAGCCCGATTCAAGACACGGTTGTGGCTTGTGTGTGGATGTTTTCCAGATGTATAATACCACCGTACAATACCTCGTAGGTAGGATGCTCACAATACCTCTACGTCGGATTTGCCGATCCCGCCACAAACGCCACATGTGGCAAGTTATGAGTACTTCCCATGGCCGAAGCATGTGCACCCATAAGTCACACGGCGCTGTTACTGCCATATCAAATACCAGGTACGAGGCACGTCGTTTGACGGTATTTTTGCCCCGTCAAGGAGCTCCCGACACTAAAACTAGTATATTAAGTATAAAGAGGCCTTGACGGCTCAAACCGAGACCGTCAACCGGCATCTTTCGTTAATAGCGGTAGTTAGTAGCGAACTGAAAGGTATCGTGCAAGAGCACAACAATACGCACGGTAGGTGCTGGTGTAAGTTTGCACGTGGCCGATATTTACTATTTACGGATGTAAAGCTATAAACCTTACCCTGGTATTGTACAGGTCGTGTAACTGTCGTTCTGGTTGCACAGTGTACGCACGTACATATTAATCAGAGAAATAATCTTCCGTACGTCGGACAGATCACGATGTACAGTACTGGTAGATAGATACTCTAGATCCTAATCTGCCGTTGTGAGATGCCCATAATGCAGGATCTGTACAAAATACAATTCCATCCAGTAAACGTGTCCTAGATCATGCCATGCCGAATATTCGGCTCCCAGCCGGCAACATGAGCTGGATCCTACAGATCAGGAATGTATCTATCTGCTGCCCTGAAAGATCTAGATCATGACGTGGAAATCGGCGACCTGTCCAATATGTGCTACCAGTATATTTTTTAATTTTCCATTACTGTCTTTGCTGACTATTATACTAATAATACCGTCTGTGTGTCCTTGTGCCCATGTCTGGATGAGCTAGATCCTACGTTTGAGGGATATAATATATCTGCCCTGAAATATCTACAGTAGACCATGAAGTGGCAATCGATCATCTGTCCGAAGTGCGCTATCTTTTGAATTTTCCCTTACTGTCTTTGCTGACTATGAATATTACCGTTGGTGTGTCCTTGTGGCCATGTTTGATGTGTGATGTCTGATGTCTGATGTGTGCTGTGTGCTGTGTGGATGGACGCTTGGTTTGGGTGACACGGCAGGAGCGCAACAGGGAGCACGCGAAGCGATCAAGAATCCGCAAGAAGTTCATGTTGGAGTGTCTCCAGGAGCAGCTACTCGCTATGAGGAAGCAAAATATGGCGCTGAGACAGGTGAAGCGAAGCAAGCGAGCAAGGTACCAAAGCGAAGCCAGCGAGCGGTGTGGCGTTGTCCCCTTTGGCCTTTGGGGCTTCAGAGGGAAAACATGTGACAGTTGCATTGATTGTATCACGAATACAACATCGGTAACACCAGTAACACTACTGTAGTAACAGTAGTAACAATAGTAACAATACTGTAGTAACAAAAGTAAGACTAGTGGTAGAGGTAGGGTAGGGTGTGTCCGAAATACACTGTAAGGAGCTGTAAGACACGCGTGCAGCGTGGTGATACTCGTACTGCCGCACTTGTCGCTTTTTTGGTGGGTACAGTATGCTGGTACATGGCTTATGCACGAGGTGAGATTCCAAGGGCGCTGATGTATCGGTGTACTCCGTGTGTTCGAGCCGTGTTGGGTGTTGTTTTGTCATTGTGTTGTGGGTATTGCAGGTGGTGAAAGAGCACATGCCGAACGAGGCCGCAAAGGTGTTCGAGAAGTGCGTTCACGAGAAGGCCCTCGCTCTCTCCGGCAAGGTGAGGACTATTGGGGACTATTCAACACTATTCAACACTACAGCAGTATTCCACACAATTGACACGGTTGAATACTACTGAACAATAGTGAATACTATCGAACAACTGTTGAACACTACGTGCTTAACACCATTGAACATTGTTAATATTGAACAACTACTGAACACTACGTAGTGAACACTATTGAACACTACCAGTGCGTCGTGAAAACTGTTGGAACACTACTGAACACTATTGAACAGCTATTGCATATAATACTGTTGCACCCCTACCAGGTATTGAACTCTACCAGGTATTGAACGCTATGTAGTAACACTCTGAACACTACTGAACAGCTATTGGACACTGTTGAACACTATTGAGCACTATTGCACTCTATTGAACACTACGTAGTGAACACCGTTGAACAATGCTGACCGTGAACAGGAAGAGTATTGATAGTGGCGGCGTCCCTTTGGTTACCACCCTCTTCGCAACTATTGAAGACCAAGACCGCTATTATGTACGTGTAGCGTTTCTTTCGGTAGCACTACCTTGGTGGGTGTTGAAGACTAAGCCTACTAAAGTACTGGTACGGTACAGCAGTATAATGCTGTATGTAGTGTGGTGTAGTGTAGTGTAGTGTAGTGTAGTCCCTTTGGCGGCTGAACACTAAGATTGAGATAGTATGGCTGCCGCTACGAGAAGAACTGTTGCAGCAGGATATTTCTAGTAACTCGTCAACTTGAGTGCGTTGTTGGAACGTATAGGTAACCCAAAAAACGGCGTACCTTTTGAGGCGTACGGCGCACGTCGTACGATTCAGTGAGCTCGAAAGGCGTACATATTTTTTTTGCGCCAACTCCCGTTGGCTCGTATTACCATCATTACCATTATTTAATAGCGTAGTAATAGTAATAGTAATAGTAATGTTATTAGTAATTACTATTACGGGGGTATGATACATATTAATAGTAATCAGGACCAAATATGTGCTTGGAAAAATATGGAAATATATGGGTTTTTGTGTCTACTGTATCATGGGTCCTAGTTACTACGGTCGAAAGTAATAAAACAAATACTAATGGACTGCTTTTAGTCACCTTTTGGTCACTGCTGCCTCCCTTTGGTCAACACCCACTGGACTCCTGCGGTATAGCCTGGATGAAATACATTAGGAAGTGCAGTATCTGTTCTGGTGGTCCTGTGCTGTTAATAGCATTCATCACCCTCGCCGCTGTTATCAAATACCAGTACAGGGCATACAATTCGTACATGAATAAAAACACGAGTAGCAGGTTGAATCGGCTAACCGGCCCTCGAAAGTCTCCGAGAGCAACGAAAAATACCAGTACCAGCTATCAAGATCGTATATGAATACAAGCACGTGTAACAGGATAACCAAATAACCAGTCTCCGACGAGTACAAACAAGGCTTGATTCGAATGGCATGCTTGTTTGCGTGGCAACTGTGGAATCCTTTGGCGTTTTTGTTCGACCAGGGCTCGGATTCGGCGCAGGCTATCCAATCAGACGAAGAGGACGAATCGAAGGAACCGAACTGCCTGTTGCTAGAGCCAGACTTCCAGCTCATGCAGGCCCTGATGGAGAGCCAGCAGAACTTTACCATCTCAGACCCCAGCATGGCGGACAACCCCATCGTCTACGCGAGCCAGGTTGGTTGCTCGAGCAAGCCAGAGCTAGCCAAGCAGTTGGGCAATTCGCGGTGCTGTAGTGTTAGTTTTTACAAACTTCTAGTTATTGTCGCGATTTTTATATATTGTTTTGAAGCTCTTATTTCCAATGTTTTTGGTTACATTGGTACTTATTGTAGGTCACGTGAAGGAAAAAAACGTGCCAGGAGATATGTTGGTGTTGTCTTGTTTGTCGTTGGTGTTGATATTATAGCTTGTCCCAATAATACTGAAATCGCTTTCCATTTACTCACCAACGTGTCGTACAGCCGTGCATCAGTACATGGTGTTGCCTTATGAACTACTATCAATAATAACAGTGTGAGTAACGCGTATTCTTAGTGTAGCCAGCTTGGGGCGGTGACGACCGTGTGCTTCCAAGGTCAAACTATCCACACATCGGACTCATGGGTTTCCACGTCATGATCTATGTGTTCCTGATTATGTATGATCTGTATGATCTGTATGATCTGTATGATGCATATATACGATCTACAGTAGCTAGCTCATGTCGCCGGGTGGTATTAGTAGTCGTAATCGGCATGATCTAGAACATGTTTTCTGGGTTGGACCCGTACTATACCGATCCTGCATAGCATCTCATAACGGCAGGTTAGTGTCTAGATGATCTAGATGATCTATATGATCTATATGATCTAGCTGATGATCTAGCTGATGATCTAGATCGTGATTTGTCCGATGTGTGGAAGTATCTGTTTCTCAAACCTAACATCCTCGATGGCCCCCTCTGGTACAGTGGCGTTTCCTTCCTCCATCGGTTACCTGCAATGACATGATGATTGTGACGGCCTGTTCGCGGGCCGTTGGCAACTTGTCCAATTGCTTTCCGTTGTCGTCCTCCGCTCGTTTTGATGCCCTTTGCTTTCTTTTTCTGATGCTCTTTGCTTTCTTTTTTTTGTGCCCTTTGCTTTCTTTTTTGGCGCCCTTTGCTTTCTTTTGCTTTCTTTTGTTTTCTTCAGGGATTTTTGACGTTGACGGGGTACACAATCCAGAATGTCATCGGGCGAAACTGCCGATTCTTGCAGGTGAATTCGGGAAATTGTGTAGCCAATTCAGTGTGAAAAGGGCGTTCGTTGGTATGGTCTCTGTGGGATGTTCCATCATACCGCTCGTTCTATTCGCCACGTCGTTGGGAGTTCCTCGTTACTGTTGATAGCGCATAGATGTTCTGACTGCGACTATGATACTGTAGCAGTACTCGCTCGCACAGTGCAGTAGTAAACTTTCTTGCTGTACGAGAACAGTACCGGTAGTGCACTGCTGTAGTGCAGCACTATTAATAGTTGTACTTCCGTAGTGCTCTGCTGCCGGAAGCCAGTAGGACACTAATATTAATAGCGGTATATATATGCCTCGTTTCTGGTTTGCTGCGTGCTCTAGTTGTATTCTGTAGTTTGTGCTGGTATATGCTGTGCTAGCTTGGGCCCTTTTCGCTTGTGAACCTTGGCGTGTATGTAGAGGAACATGGAACATAGGGTTGCAACTTGCCCGGTGAGTTGCTTCCTTGTAGGGTGTTGAATGGGATCTGTTGCTGTTTTTATCGCAGACCATCGGCTAAAAACCCTTCGTTTAGTTCACTTTACGTCGTAGGCTGATGTTACTTTTTTTATAGTACAATTATTTCATCCGAGCTGTGAGTTGGCTGGACTTTACTTTACGGCTATTAATGATTAGTTAGTGTATTCGTTGGGTGACGAAGTAAGCCAACTATCTGACTTCGCATTTACAAAACAAAACACACACGTCGAGTCACCAACGTCCTATAAATAGTCAGATGCAAAGGCCCAAAACTCGCAAACATAGAACACGCGCGCCCGACTGTCACGCGGCTTAAAAAAAATGAGTATCAACCAGTCAATCGATCGATCTCACAGACAGCTCACGTATTTGTAACAATTTTATAAAATTGCTGTGGGCAATTAACTGCAATAGCCAACTATGAATAGTAAGTAGTCTTTCGAGATATTGTCAGCCAGCTCACAGGCCTATCTTTCATAATAACGTTGGAGCCCTGACAGCACAGAACACAACCATTGTTAAGATTCCTGACCTCTCTAACCGATGAGGAACCCGACTGACACTGCCCCTTCGACCTGCGGAGAGAGGCTGCAACTGCCTGTTGGACATCCGTCACAACAGTTCACCGGAGACATAACATTGGTAACATTGATTGCAAGCGAAGCGATTGTCTACAGTATCATAATTTCCGACTGCGCAAAGAAGTAGTGGCTCATTTCCAGCCCCGCGTGCCAGTTTTTTCGAGGTGTCCCACCCGACGACTGGACCTCCCAAAAACAAAACTTAAAAACCATTTTGGGACTCACACACACCAATGCCCAATGACAGCAAAAAAAATGTTCGGTTGGGTTGGGTGGGTTTTGTTTGGTTGGGTTGGGACTTTCTCGCTTCCCAGCAAGGCCCACAATTGACGACAGTTCCTAATACGGACTATTAACAGCGAAATGTCCTATCGCGAGCTACAGTATCTTTTCGTACCTTGTCTTCAGAGACAGACCGGCCTGGCAGATTTGGTGCAGCATAACAGGCCAGACCAAGGTTCGTCCCGCAAGTGCCTCGTGTGCAGCGATCATGTCGTGATCTGTGACCTACATGTACTCGGAACTCTTCGGCAAACCTCCTCCCCAGCTGGCTTGCCAAGCAAAGCCGAGCCACTTTTTTAGGGTCGCCTTCGCTTTGCAAGCCAGCTGGGGAGAAGTCTCCCCCGGAATCCCGAGTAGGCCATAGATTACGACGTCATCGCTACACAGAAAACTGACTGGCGGGAATGTTTCTGACATCTGTATTTTGACTCAATGGGTTATTTTTTTTTTTCACGCTTTTCTTGAGACGTTTCTTTTGAGAGTTTTCTTGAGACATTTCTTGACACGTTTCTTGAGACTTTTCTTGAGACGCTGCTTAAGACGTTTTTTGAGACGTTTTTTTGAGACGTTTCTTGAGGCGGTTGTTGAGATATCTCTTGAGCCGTTGCTTGAGACGTTTCTTGACATAATGTTTATAAGGCGTTTGTTTACGTCGTAGACGCTTCTTGAGCCGTTTCTCGAGCCGCTTCTTGAGACGTTTGTTTAGACTCTTTTTGAGACGGATGCTCAACAGGTCTCTGCTTTCGTAGGGATAGTGCCAGCCTTGTTTCCCCGAGCAGCTACGGCTTAGTAGAAGCGGCGAGACACTCTGCACGGGCGGGCGATCTCGCCTTTTCTGCTATATAAGGCGGGCGAGGGTTGAAAAATGATTAGGGTTCTTCACGTGTAGCACACGTTAAGAGGCTAGGGCTGTGAGTGTGCTATTAATAGACCTCACTGTGAACCTTGTTACGTGATCCATCATGGATAGAACGGTTTTGCATTCGACACCGGCGGCCGACAGCCTACAGCAACTGGTATCAAACAACCGACTGGTTCTGATTTATATTGGACTAAGTCGACGGAAATTCTTTGAAACGGTCGCTCTACAGGTAGATGGCCTGTTGGTAATTTTGGTCTGTTGTGATCGGCTAGTATTACCGAATGCCTTTATTGGACTAGTTTTACATGCATACCAGTGGATTCCGAATTTTGTTCTCCAGTTTGCAGTTTGCTTACACTAGCTTCGGGAACGGTCTTAATCGATGAGATGTATCCTAGTATTGTATTCCGTTCAAGGTATACTCGGGGGTTGGACGGGTTAGCTATTTGTGCAATGGCGGATTTGTTGGTAGCCGACCGATGGCAAACAGTTCTTGCAATAACTAACCTGCGGAAAGCTTTGGGTACGGCCGACGAGGAGTCCGATCACTTCGGACGGATTACAATTCGTCGACTTTATCTATGGACCAAACTCGCTCTGCCAACCACATCACGGCTGGTTACTACTTGGGTGGCGGAATAAGCGAACTACCTGACCCAGTACTTACCAAATATACTAACGTCGAGCCACAAACGTGTGAGTCAGATACGAAGACGCAGACCTCAAGAAATTACCGCACCCAACTATAACTGTAATGCCTAGCCAAGTAGTGTAGACTACATTACTGTAACACCGGTGTAATAGACTACCAGGGTAATAACTACAGTAGTCGGCGACATGTTATATAGTCAGCCAGTTCACAGCCGTATTAAAGGCCCATTACAAGCGATTGGAGCGTGGATTTTCCCCTTTGGTTCGTTCCAGTTTACCAGGCACCACACCAGGTACGATTCAGTCTACACTTGCAGCCCACGATGGAGAGATCCGAATGAGAGGGTTTGTTATTTATAACACGTAGCAACAGGCCGTGTCTGTTGAGCGAAGATCTGTCACTATCTGTCATAGCCTGCATTGAAAGAGAGTCGTGGTGTTTTCCTATTATGTCATTGTATCAACTGCAGGCCGCGTCAGCCGAGTGAAAATCTATCATGATCTATCATAGCCTCAACAGCTGACAGTACGGCGCATGAGGGGCCAAAATGATACCCCCCTTTGACCACATGTTGGGGGGGGGGTATACCCCCAAAAATCTACTAAATGTATCTATGACCCCCTATTGACCTCTATTTTTCGTCATTTCCCCGAAATCAATCCCCTTTTTGTCCACTTTGGCAACCTAAAAAAACGACTACAACTTTACGTATCCACGTCGCCCCCCAACAGCCCGCACAGACCACGGTCGGAGCATCCAGACCTTGCGAGTAGTCGCCATAGTTCGTCTCTCAAGAAATCTGGGCACAACTATGATATACAAATATTTATAGACGGAAACCTTTATAGACGGAATAGATACATCGGCTCTTCTTAGCAAACATGATGATGGTGGGAGAATCAGAACACCTATATGAGTAGGTCGTGGATTGTCGGGTGCTTGGTTGCCGGGTGCTCGGTGCTCGGTACACGAATACACCAGCCTGCCGTCGAACGCGCAACAGAGACACCCACCATGTCGAGGCAGTTTGGGCTGGGCTCCGCTTCTGGTGCATGTGCGTTAGCCCCTCCGTCGATCACGGTGAGACCCTCTTGTCTATAAAGGCTTCCGTCTATACATATTTGTATATCATAGTTGTGCCGAGATTTATTGGGAGACAAACGATGGCGACTACTCGCAAGGTCTGGATGTTCCGACCGTGGTCTGTTCGGGCTGCTGGGGGGTGACGTGGATACGTAGAATTGTAGTCGTTTTTTTAGGTTGCCAAAGTGGACAAAAAGGGGATTGATTTCGGGCAAATGGCGATAAGGGCCCGTCCTAACGAGGAACTTTGTTTTTCGTAGCTGGAATATACCAGTATTGAATTGAAATTCGCTAAAAAAACGGGCTTGGGTCTTATCAAGGATGGCGTATTGTGCTATCAAATCCAAAAACACGCACAAAAGGCAACAAACACCTGGTGGTAACCAACGAGGCGAGCGACGGCACGCGCCCCTCCCCGAAGCACCGCGGCTAGCGGAATAATTGTTTTGCCGCCACCAGCTAGAAGGCTATCACTCTTGGGATCTCCTGGGTAGGCTGGCCCAGCCCCAAAGCCCCACTCGGGCAGCAGCGACAGGGATACAGCGATCGAACTTGTGAAGGAAGTCGTGACCTGGTTGGTACTTGTGTGATTTGGGAAGCAAAGAGGGATGAAAAACCGGGTTTGCGGCGGTTTTGATTGTTTTTAGGCAACGTGCGCTGTCTACCCTGTGCTAGGGGCCGTCGGGGCTTGCGCTGCGGCTGCTCCGGTGGCCCTGCCTCTCGAGATTGGTGGGTCCCGCCTCTAAAGCAGCCGATGACACGGCACAAGTTTGCGTGGTTTGTTTCGGTTTCATGGAACATGCCACATCGAGTTGGACGAACTCCCCAAATTAAAAAAAAAACAATCAACAAAAAAGTCCAAAAAGACGTTTTCGTTGAATTTGGAAATTTTGAATTTGCCAGATGTGTGATTCATTTTCGACCAATCAAAGGCATATTAAATTGGAAAAAATAAATTATTTTCCAAAATTAATTCAATATTTTCCAAATTCAATAAACAAAGTTCCTCGTTAAGACGGGCCCTAAAGCGGTTGTGCGAAAGAGTGCTGTCCCCCGCGTATTTTAGCACCACGGCGGTGTTGCGTTTGTATACCCGTGAAGACGGCCCTATGACGGGGGATCATAGTTAATAGGACCTACTGGTAGACACCAAAAGTTATATATTTCCGTTTTTTTGCGGACAATATTTGTAGCACATGTTCATTTTCACTTTGTCGCCCGTGTTTAAACTGAAGAACAAACCAAAAACAAAGTTATGGTAGGGCACTGGTAGCAAGCACTCTATCATAGGTGCGGCCAGCAACCTAACGAGCACGCACTGCTATAGGTAAGCTTCCCGCAATGCGTCGACCTCCCCCAAGCACAGAACCCTTCTCTTCTTGCGTAAGGGCAAAACAGGACAAAACAAAAGAGCATCGAATATTACGTGTTACAGTGCATACGTACGGGAAAACGTATCATACGTGTACGGAAAAATATGAATGCATTTGTACAAAAATCAATTAAAAAAAAATAGGAAGGCACAGCTGTATACTTCGCTAGGGTATTTTCTCTGCCCCGCCGCCCCGTCAACAAATGACGAACTGCTGTGCGTGACTTTCACACCGGAACTGTGTAAAAACAATGCAAAAAACAATCCTATTTATTTTTGGTCGACTATTTTATTAGTTGAATCTCGTGTTTGCGAGTGTTGTTTCCACGTAAGTTTGTAGTTTTTTTTTTGTGATGTAATATTCTATCATACGTTCGTAGGGTCACGTTGACATTTGCCCCTGATTATTTTCTCTTCGAATCACAAACGCATAATACCCGGTTCGAGAGCTCAAGCAGTAGCTTGCTGTCGCCGAGCTCCAATACTGCTAGAACAGAACAGCCCACACCTCAGTGCGAGCAGGCCTGCGCAGCTCAGCCAAGGAGCACGTCCAGGTTGGTTTTCCGTGAGAATGAAACGCGCCGCGTGTTGTAAAAACGCTACATGTACAGGCAGTTTCCTTTCGGCCTGCTTCTCTGGATCTTACTCTGCACACGAAGGGGCTTAAACCTTTCTGAAGTATACAGGCCCGCCAACGAGAAGCTCAGGTTCTTATTTTGACACCACCCTCAGGTTCTTATTTGGAATGGGCCTCAGGTTCTTATTGTGACACCACCGTTGAACAACCTCTAGCGTTGGCCTTTATACAGGATTTAGTGTAGCGCTCCCCGCTGTGAGCCCAATTCCTTGGACCTATCTTCTTAGCGTCCGCCCAAAACTCAGCCTTATACTTTCCTCCTATTAATAGGCACCTTCTTGGTCGCAGGCCTCTATTTTATTATGAACCACGTTATCTTATTATACGTATTGGTAATGTGTGTTTTTCAAATTATTTATGTTTACACCCTGTGTTCATAAACAAAAACGGACACAACCTGAATGACACAACCTGAATGCGATGCAAGGTTGAGATACGTATACCGGGCGTGGCATTTTGCTTTTTTTCAACCTCTGCAGAGGCGGAAACGTTTCTTGGGGACAAAGCTAAACTTGGAAATAGTGTGTGATACGTTTTTGCGGTGAGTAAAGTTGTCTACAGCAGTGTCTCATCTCTAAACCTGGTTTCCCCCCCAGACTAGAACACGTAAGGATTACGACACAGATTGCAAAAAACGGAACAAAAGAGAAACCGAAAGAAACTTCACCGTGTTGCGACTGTACAATTTTCTAAATGGCGATTTTTGTTTTCTTCCATGTTTCGCTGTCTCGGTGTTCGTTCGGGCAGGCAGACTCACAAAAGCCCCTGATCAGGAAAATCGGTCGCGAAATGGCTCCTACTCTCGTCACCGTGGCGGTCCTCGCCACTGTCAGCATCACGGGAGGTGGGTTTGCTGACGCGGGAGCCATGCATCATAGGTGTTTCATTCTTGTTATTTTCGGGTGTGGGTCCTAATTATACCACCAGGGATGTACTTCTAATGTTGTTGAATTACAAACGATCCGGGATGGTGTGTAATCACAGCAGCCCGTACGAGGAGGCCCGCTCGCCCGCTTGCTTGGTGGTATTGCGGTGTGCACACGTATTTATAGGTGCTTGTTTTGCTGCCGTCGGGGCGCGCTTGTTATCAGAGCTCTCCTCGGTGATTTTCTGGCGACCTACGGTAACCGCAGGAGATCAACGATAGTCAGCGCCATTCACGAAGAGCGTACTGTGTCGAGAGCATGATAACTTAGCCACCATCGCGGGGAATCGAATGGTGGCATTGTTTTTCGGTATATGTTCAAGAGACACCTCGGCACGAACGCGGTAACGATTCCGCTGGGATAGTTTTTTTCTGTTCCCGTGGAATCGTTATTGTGGTCCTCGGCTTCCATCTCTTACAAAAAAAAAAAAAAAACACCACTCTTCGATTCCCCGTCAGGGTGTCAATCTTTGGTTGCAACATCATTGTTTTGTATATACCTAGGTCATAGTTTTTTCAATCGAGTTGCATTATTGGTTGACTCAAAAATAGTGCGCGGGTGAACTACAGAGCCTCAGAAAAAAAACGGTGCACCTCTGACGCGTTTACGATAGAGGTGTTGTTCCATGTTTTGGCCTTTTTTGTTTCTGAATGATGGAGCTCCTTAACCCTTTTACTACCCCAAAAAACATCCCACACTATTTCCAAGTTGTTTTGTCCCCAAAAACCGTTTCCGGCTCTAAAGGGAAGCATAGGCTAATATAAAGGATTTGGTGTGGCGCTCGCAGCTGAGAAAGATTTCTTAATCCAATTTTCTCACGTATGATAGCGTCCGCCCAAAAGTGAGCCTTACTTTCTTTAGGCACTTTCTTATTCGCGAGTCTATACTGCTGTACACCAGAAAGGTGTCTTGCCTTTCCCAAGATGGCACTCGTCGCCATGGGCAGCACAAAATCTATCAGCACCAGCTTCCAGGTTATAGGCAGCATGTACCACCCTGTCCGGAAACATAAGCCCCGTATTGATATTAAAATTAAAGTACACGGTCCTTATATTTCTGGACAGAGTGGTACACAACAACAACCACAACACAACTACAGACAGAGCGCCGTCCGTAGTGGGGAGGGGGGAGAAGGAGCCTGCTCCTGTGTGACCCCCCGGATCTGAGATACGACTACGTAAAAAATGATACATACGATATGTAGGATGGAGCGAGAAAAGAAAAGGGCGAAGATAATAAATGGGATGAAAAAAGAAAGAAAAAAAAAAGAGAGAAGTCGTACGTACGTATTACCTGGTATATGATATAACACGAAAGATAACACGCACCCTCTGACGAAATTTCCCGAGCTGATTTGAGCGACAACAGGGAAAGTGCAAACAACGCCGAACGATGGGTCTACGGGTAACATCTCGACGAGGTCTTAGCAAAGCCACCACCATTTCCGTCCAGCCGTCGTTGTGTGCCCCCCTTTTGTTTGGAAAAAACAGCCTCGGAAAATTCCTCCCACAGGGGGGATGTGTGCTATTTTCCGTGCTACGGTACGGTATACCGATACCAGGTATGATATGATATGGTACGGGTACGGTACACGCGTACCGGTACGAACCAGGCATGATACTGCTGTGTTGCTGTACACTATTCAATAATAATACTTTAATAGTTGTACAGCAGCAGTTGTAGCACCAGAGTTGTACGGCGGTAGCACCGAGTATCACGAGATTTACGAGTAGCGTTAGTATCATCACATCATCGCCATTCATGAGTAGATGGAAAGCTGCCCAGGGGAGTGAGGGCAGGGGGGGCAGCAGGAAGAGTAGAAGGGGAACCGCGGTAGACG
>JAYJME010000945.1:0-18699 GCA_036873775.1 Costaria costata | reverse complement strand
TCTGCCCTCCAAGTCCAGGAGTATTTTCTCCGCCTATTACCCCTGGCACACCACGCCTTAGATTTAAGAGACTTCCCGGGACGGTTTGTGCACAGATCTCTTGCTGCCGTGGACATCAGGGTATCTTCGTTGCCTCTTCTGCGTCTATCGTTTGGTCTAGGGGGTAAATGTTCTCTCGGGGCCTTCATTGGGACCCACAATCATGGTCGTGTGTTGTTGAATGTCAACCGGGCGTCTCTGGCGGCCCGTTGTGTCTTTCCGCTGTACCTTGCTATCCGCCGTCTAGATGAAGGGATCTCTTCACTACCGTATCTGCCCTTTATGTTTCGGGCCGTGGATCTTGGCCATGTGTCTTGGCCGCCGCTCCTATTTCCGTATCCTCCGAGTCACGATCCGACCGTTAGTGTTTTTTCCACTCCCGTTGGGCGTTTCACGCTGCGGGCGGTTCTTTCCGAGCCTCTGTGTCAGTTTCTTTCGCTCTGACTTGTTTCGCCCGTGGCGTCTAGCGGTCGCCGTCGGCATCCTTGGTGTCACGATCCACTAGGTGCCGCCTCCGTAGTTACCTGAGACGCGCCTGGACGGCCGCGTCTTCAAATCGCCACCTTTGCGTCCTCGCCTGATAGGTTCTGGATATCGAGATATCATTAAGTATCCCTGCTAACACCTCCGCCCTTATGTCTAGGTGTCGTAGGTCGCAGTGGCCTTCAGCGACCGCCTTCGTACTTTTCTGATGGCGACGTCTTGCGGCCGCCACCTCTGCGTTCTTTGTCCGCGACCTTGTTGTCGAGGTTGCCCTTTAACCGCCTTCCCGCTTTCTCGTGGCGTGGTCAAACGCCGGGCGACCCATTTCCCCTGTTTCGCTTTGTTTCCTTTCTCTCGGGTGGTAAAGGTTTCCTGCCGCCGCCACTGCGTCTCTTGTTATGCGACCTGGGTTTCATGGTTCTCCCGGTACACACATTCCGCTGCTTTTCTGCTTCGTGGGTTGCCCCTTCCTCTGACTTTCTCGTTTGCGACGTCCACGCTGGACGTTGGGTGGAGGAGTTTGTTTGCCACCAGGTCCTACACTATTTGTCGACTTCCTTCGTCGTTCATGTCTCACGTCCTCGCTTCCGCGCCTCGTCCCCGGTATCTTAGGTGTCGAGGTCCCCCCGCCGCTACCCCGTTGCTTCGCTGTCCTCGTCGTTATCGGGGGAGTCCTTCTACCGTCGACTGTGTGGCTCCCTGCCGGTCGTCCCGGGGGTTAGTCTCTCCCCGTAACTCCTCGGTGCCTCATTCTCGACATGTTAGGAGTCCGTGTGATAATATAGCCGGCTATCCCGATACCCTGTACATTCGAGGTAGACATGCTTTTTCCCGATATCCTTTTTGCGACTAGCTCTCAACGCAATGGTGTGACATCCTTTTCCCGGTGGTAGCTACACCTTCTAATCGTCGTCCTTGTTGTCTGGGTCCTCCTGCTGCCATAAGGCCTCTTTCTCGGTATCTTCGGTTGCGCAGTCCTTCCGTTATATGTCACGCCCCCCCCCCTGAGCCGCTGGCTCTCACGTTTATGTGGGTGGGGTATTCCCGACGATGCCTTCACCCCGGTACGTGGCCTTCTTAAGTGGATGAAGTGTTCGCGACCGCGACCAACCCTAGACGGCCTGCAACAAAACAGCTCGCACGCTTTCTCTCGCGCACCCGCTTCTGCAGACGGCAGGTTTTATGGAAATCGGCCAGGCACGGCTATCGCAATCGGTGACAACCATGTTACACATAATTCAGACTAAATAACGGAAGCCTGTACGCACCCCGCAATGAAGAGACCTTTTTGCCATATGACAAAAACGTCCAAGTTGTAATACCGGCAGAATACAGACCTGTCGGTCCGATGACACAAACAAACCTCGAACGACGATAACTCGCCCCCTACACCGCTTACAACGTTGACGCGCATACCGCGCGAATCGATAGCCGACACGCGCAACCAGTCTGGGACAACGTTCATTTTCGACGGAGCCCGGCGCCTCGAGCTACGCCACCCAGCCGATGACCCCTAGCTACACTCTCTCTTGACACACCTCGAACGAACAGCATTAGTCGTTCAAGAGCCAACACGACGAGCAGTCTGGGTCGCAAAATATATAAAGTGCACCGATCATGACAAACGTGGCATTACAAATTGCAGTGGCTCCGCTTGCCCACGGTGGTTGGTGGACGCAGTGGTTAAAGACGTTGCCCGCCGCTGACAACAGACCGCGCAAGCTGGGCTCAAGCTGCCAGCAATTATATGCGCTGCTGGGAGTTGTATGTTGTTATGGGGCATAATTTGCTTAACGTTGGGTACACCTTGAAACGCCGTCCACAGACAGCAGGCGAGGTCCCTTGTTTTACTGCAAAAGCACTCGTTCAACAAGAGTTTCTTGTGTGCAGAAAGAGCAGGGCCTAAGGATCATAAGGCGTGGAGGCTGGGGTTCTAAGGGCAGGCGTCGGTGGGTCTTGGCTGTTGTGCCCTTCGTTTGTTGCTCCCTTGGAGTGTTGTCAAAAGTATACAAAACGGGTTTCTGCAGGCAGAATGAAGACTTGTTGACAAAATACAAAATACCTGTACTTAGCGTTTGATCGAAAACATAACGCAAAAGGAAAAAAGACAACGACAATATGCAAAGGGGTGAGGTTTTGACTCATCGATAACTCAGACAACACACATCTCCTCGGAGTGAAAGCCGCAGGGCCCACTGTTCGTGTGAGGATGAGCCGAGGATTCAAAAGGCCGCTCTCGGTGGTGACGGTGCGTTGTCTTCTCGTGTATTTGTCGCCGGGAGACGACTCGAACTCACAGCAGTGATTATGTCTTAGTGAAGCAGATTCGAGTTTCCAACGTTTTTCATGCTGACGCCACACGCCCACTTTTTCCCTATACTGTAACCCATATGATCTGGTGTTGTTTTTGACCGACCCCCTACACTTAACTCAGTCGACTTGGGTCTGTACATATATACGTAGACCATTTTGAATTCGGTTGGTTGAGGTTATCATCTGTACGCAGGGGGCGGGCGGATGGGAACGTTCCAATAAGGGTTTTGTTGCTGACGCTACACGCTTGCTATTTACCTATACTGTAACCCATATGATGTGTTGTTGTTTTTTACCCACCCCTTACACTTCACTAAGTCGACTTGGGTCTGTACATATATACTTAGGCCTTTTGAATTCGGTTGGTTGAGATTATCACCTCTACGCCGGGGGGGGGGGTGGAAACGTTCCAACAAGGGTTCTGCCGCTGACGCTACGCGCTTGCTATTTACCTATACTGTAATCCATATAATACGTTGTTGTTGCCTCCCTGGTAGTTGCCTATGTGATTGTTTAGACCCCCCCCTCCCCCTACACTGACGTCGATTTGTGTCTGGAAATGTTCCTTACAAGGTTCTGCTGATGACGCTATCTCGTAGCTACTTATCAATACTGTATCTCATATCACATGTTTTTATTGGTTACCCGACACAAAAACCAATCCAATTGCGTTTGAGACACTAAAACAAGTCAGTTTCGGGAGGATGTACATTATCTAACCTTTTTTTGCAACAAAAAAACGTGGTGTAACCGTCATGTGACCATGGTGTGACCATGGTGTAACCGTGGTGTTACGATGGTGTGACACCATCGCGTGACCAAGGTGTGACCATGTCGATACCATGGTGTGACCATGACGACGCCATTGTCGACAGAGAAGTTAACACACCGTGGTGACACCGTGCTGAGACCATGGATGCCCGTGGCGTGACCGTAATGTGACCATGTTGTGTTCGTGGCGTCACTGTGGTGTGACCGTGGTGTGACCATGGTGTCACCGTGGTGTCACCATGGCGACACCATGGTGTCCCCACGGTGTGACCGTGGTGTAACCACTAAGTGACCATAGTGCGACTATGGTCTGACCGTGAGTTGACCATGGTGTGACCGTGGTGTAACCATGGCGATACCATGGTGTAACCATGGCGACGCCATCGTCGACAGAGAAGTCAACACCCGATGGGGACACCACGGTGTCACCGTGGTGACACCGTGGTGACACCATTGATGCCCGTGGCATGACCATGGTGTCACCATGTTGTGTTCGTGGCGTCATCGTGGTGTAATTGTGGTGTGACCATGGTGTCACCGTGGTGTGACCAGGGTGTAACCGTGGTTTGACTATGGTGTGACCATGATGTCATCGTGGTGTGACCACGATGTGACCATGGTGTGACCGTTGTTTCACCTTGGTGTGACCATAGCGTGACGATGGTGTTACCGCGGTGCGATCATTGTGTGACCGTGGTTTGACCATGATGTGACCGTGGTTTGAACATGGTGTAACCGTGGTGTGACCATAGTGTCACCATCGTGCGACCGTGGTGTGACCGTGGTGTGACCATGGTGACGCCATCCTGGACAGGTGTGACCATGGTGTGACCGTGGTGTGACTATTTTGTGAGCATGGTGAGACCATGCTGTGACCGTGGTTTGACTATGGGGTGACAATGGTGTGATCATGGTGTGACCGTGCGGTGACCATAGTGTCACCGTGGTGTGAATATAGGGTAACCGTGGTGTGACCATGGTGTGATCATGGTGTTACAATGGTGTGACCGTGTCCACACCATGGCGTCACCATGGTGTGATCATGGCGACCCCATTGTGTGACCATGGCCAATCCATCGTGTACAGGTGTAACCATGGTGGGAACGTAGTGTGATTATGGTGTCACCATGGTATTGACTATGGTCTGACCGTGGTGTGACCATGGTTTCACCTATGGTGTAACTGTGGTGTGACCATGGTGAGATCATAGCGACACCATCGTGTGACCATGGTGCCACCGTGATGTGACGATGGCCACACCATCGTGTGGCCATGGTGACGCCATCCTGGACGCGCAAGTCTCGAAAATAATAGGTGTCACCATGGTGACACCGTGGTGACAGCGTGGTGCGACCGTGGTGTGATAATGGTGTAACCATGGTGTGACCGTGGTTTGACCATGACAAATCCTTGGTCTGACAAATCGTTTCATCATGGTGACACCATGGCGTGACCATGGTAACGTCATCGTGGACAGGTGTGACCATGTTGTGACCGTAGTGTGACTATTGTGTTACCATAGTGGCATCGTGGTGTGACCATGGCGACACCATGGTGTCACAATGGTGTGACCGTGGTGTGACTATGGTGACACCATCTTGTGACTATGACGACGCCATCGTGGACAAGTAAGTCTTAAAAAAAAACGATGTAACCACGGTGACCCCGTGGTGACAGCGTGGTAACACCACATATGGCCGTGGTGTCACCATGGTGTGGCCGTGGCGATAACATGGTGTGACTGTGGCCTTAACATGGTGTGACCGTGGCGTGACCATGGTGTCACCGTGGTGTAATCATGGTGTCACCGTGGTGGGACCATGGCGTAGCCGTGGTGTGACCGTGGTGTCACCGTGGTGTGATCATGGTGTCACCGTGGGGTGACCATGGTGTTGCCGTGGTGTGTTCATGGTGTGAGCATGATGTCGCCGTGGTGTGACCATGGTGTCACCACGGTGTATCCACGGTGCAGCCACGGTGTACCAACGATATTACCATCGCCACCACGGTGTGGCCACGGTGTAGCCACGGTGTAGCCACGGTGTCACTATGGTCAGCACGGTGTCACCACGGTGTTGCCACAGTGTAGCCACGGTGTCACCATCGTCAACTTGGTGTCACCACGGTGCATTACGTTGTAACCACGGTGTCACCGTGGTGTCGCCGTGGTAAATGTACGGTGACATCACGGTATAGCCATGGTTTCTCCATGGCCATAACACGGTGCAGCCACGGTGTACCAACGGTGTCACCATCGCCACCACGGTGTCGCCACGGTGTAGCCACGGTGTCACCATGGTCAGCACGGTGTCACCACGGTGTTGCAACAGTGTAGCCACGGTGTCACCATCGTCAACTTGATGTCACCACGGTGCATTACTGTGTAGCCACGGTTTTTCCATGGCCACAACACGGTGTAGCAGCGGTGTCACCATGTTGTCACCATGGGGTCACCATGGTGTAGCCACGGTTACCACGATGTAGCCGCGGTGTATCCGCGGTTTAGCCACGATGCGGCCGTGGTGTCATCACGGTGTAGTCACTGTGTAGCCAGGGTGTAGGCACGGTGTCACCATGGTCATACGACGGTGTAGCCACGGTGACCTCGTAGTAGCCACGGTACCCCCACGGTGTAGCCACGGTGTCACCATTCTGTCCCCATGGTGTCACCATGGTGGAGCCACGGTGACCACGGTGTAGCCGCGGTGCATCCACGGTCTAGCCACGGTGTGGCCGTGGTGTCACGACGGTGTAGCAACGGTGTAGCCACGGTGTCACCATGTTCAACACGGTGTCACCACGGTGTACCCACAGTGTAGCCACGGTGTCACCATGGTCAACTCGGTGTCACCACGGGTGCCACCACGGTGTAGCCACGGTGTCCCCGTGGTGTCGCCGTGGTGTAATTACGGTGAGATCACGGCATAGGCATGGTTTCGCCCTGGCCATAACACGGTGTAGCCGCGGTGTCACCATTGTGTCACCATGGTGTCGCCATTCTGAAGCCACAGTGACCACGGTGTAGCCGCGGTGTAGTCACGGTGTAGCCACGGTGTCACCATTGTTTTACCATGGTGTCACCATGGTGAAGCCATGGTGAAGCCACGGTCGCCACGGTGTAGCCGCGGTGTAGCTACGGTGTCACCATGTTCAAAACGGTGTCACCACGGTGTAGCCACGGTCTTACCATGGAGTGGTGACACGATGGCGTCGCCATGGGATGGCCGTGGTCACACCATGGTGACACCACGGTAACACCATGGTCACACCATGGTCACACCATGGTCACACCATGGTCATACCATGGTCACACCATAGTCACACCATGTTCAAACCATGGTCACGCTTGGTGGCTCCGTGGTGGTTTCGTGGTTACTACGTGGAGACTATTCCTCGGTGTACGTTATTAAGTAGGATAATGTACATCGTCGCATTTTTGGCCCGCACACTAAAACTAAGTCAATTTCGACCCCCCCGACATAAACCAAGCCAATTTCGACCCCCCGCACAAAAAACAAGTCAATTTCGATACCCACATTAAAAACCAGTCAATTTCGATCCCCCACACAAAATCCAAGTTAATTTCGACCCCATCGCTAAAATCAAGTCAATTTCGGTTCCCACACCCTAAAGTTAGGTCAATTATGCGCCGACACAAAAACCAAGTCAATTTCGATCCACGCACTACACCCAAGTCATGCACGTAAACGGTCGGTCTGAGCCAAACTCCATCTTGCTGTCGTGCCGTCTGTGTCCGTGCCGACTGGTCTCTCTCGTTATTCTCATTAATTCCCACTGTGACTTCACAAAAACAACAGACAAACTGAGAACAGTGCTCGACTACATTCCATCGAGGGCAATAACAATAATATACAGCAGCAGACAATTGCGTACTCGTATGATACCAGTACATATCATAACGGAAGTTCCGATAAATCGGAAACCGTACCAGCAATCGTATCGGAAAAAAAGAGCGCGGAATCGCAAAAGCGACCATACTAAGAAGGAGACGACACGTCGAGCACGTACGTACCGCAAGCTCAGCACGGAGCTCTTGGCATATTTAAGTCGCCAGTTTCGCCATACCATACACCACCTCCTTTATTCGTTTCGTATGTTGTTCTAATCTTCTTCTTTCAGTGCCGCTGTGTCATGTACTACCAGGTACCAAGGATCATACGACAACACATAATAACGAAAGTACGTACGTGTATTTGTTTATTTTGCCCTCCGACAATGTATCGTACACGATTCAGTCCGATATAAACCGAATACATACCTGGTATGTCTCTAGTTCCACTAAAGTCTCTCTCCTATTACTCTGAGACAGCAAATAGCCCTCTTTCCCTTCCTGGAGGGAAGCTGCACCACGGAGCTCTTGGCATTTTCAAGTCGCCAGTTCCGCCATATATATTACCATACCCCTCCTTTATCCGTTTCGCATGTTGTTCTGCAGTATATATATGCCCGCGAACAAGAAAGTGCCTGATAAGAAAGTTTGGCTCACTTTTGGGCGGACGTTAAGAAAATTGGACTAAGAAATCGTGCTCAGCGGCGAGCGCTACACTAAATCCTGTATATTAGCCTATGCCCAAGGTGGTTCAAGGGTTGGCGTCACAATTAGAATAGGAGGCTCACTCCTAAAAGGAGTTTCTTGTTGGCGGGCCTATGCTGCTGTATTCTTCTTCTTTCAATGCTGCTGTATAATAATGTACCAGATACCAGGGAGAAAACAACACAAAACAACGAGAGTACGCACGTAGACATACGGAAGTAGTGTCGACTGTCGATCGTTTGCTCGCGACCGTCGTGTCTTTGTTCGACGAGTTTACTCTCCGCGCTGCTGTATTATGTACCACCAGGTGTCATAAAAATAATAACAACACAAAACAACGAAACTACTAAATAAATGGTAACACCTAGGGAACAGCAGGGCAACGATTACCCTGCTCTACGGTAGGCCATTCCGGAACGGAAATCTTGGGCGATTTCATGAAGGCGGTAAACAATCTGGGTTCGACCTTCCGATGCTTCCATACCCCGGACTACGCCGGAACTCGTTTTATCTTGGCCGCCGTTGCTGATGCCATTGGCGGCCTCACGCATGCTACAAATTGGTACACCACAACACTCTTTTCCAGGTGTGGGTTTTTTCGCACAGGGATGCAGGTCGTCGTCGCCCGCTCCACCAACTCGCGCAATGCCTCCATTATACTACAACAGTACCAGCCTCCCGCCAGACTTCTAGCTCAGCGTCAGCTGCAGCCCTAGCCCCACCCCCAGGCACAAAAGCCGAATCTTTGATGTGGGGGTAGCGAAGTTCCCCGGCAAACTATGATAGTGCAACCAGCATGGCATGGGCTTATTTCGAACGGTCTGCACGCGTTGGAGTTTCGTTGCTTTCACGTGTTCGCACGCGCTACGCGCCTCCTATAAGATTGTGATCCCCCAACGATGGGAACCCCTCTTTTGCGATGTTGGATCTATGTGGGTTGCGCATTGGACCTGGTTAGTTTATGGTGTACGCCCTCTTGGTTGCCAGAAAATGCGTCCCGGCTGGAACAACCTACTCTTTATCATATACCAGAGCTGCGGCTGTCGGCATCACGCCAGATGCATTTTTCGATGTGGTTGTCTTTGTATACATATTCACCGTCCAATTATGCATGGACGGGCTCCGGTTCACACCTCCATACGGTTGGTTTTTTGAGCACTTGCGCCGCCGTCTCGGCCTCCACTACCAGTATACCAGGTATTTCGTATGTCTCTCCCGATTTAACCCTCAGTACCAATTTGGGCCGAATTTGCGGCGATGATGGCCCACAAGGCGACGCTGGTACGCAAGATTCCGGTGATAGCCACTGCTATCCCATCGAGCAGCACCGCCGTCGTTATCATCGTGGTAGCTCTACGCAGCCGTAGAAAGAGCATAATTATTTGCGCTGATGGAACACTAGCAAGGGTGACCCAGTCGCGAATGCAGTAGCCATTGCCGTGGACACCATGGCGGCTACTCCGATAGTCGTGACAGCTGTCCTATTCGCTAAATAGACGGCGAGGATAGGATAACGGCAACGGAAACAGAGGAGGCCAAGGCCACCATCGGGGGGGAAGATATTGGCTTCCCCCGCCACCCTGTTCTGCTTCTCCAGCCGCCACACGTTACCTTCTATCCACCTTCACGCAAGTGCCACCGACCGATTTCACTGACGCCCCCATTTGCCCGAGAAGCTTCCGTCGACCGGACTCAAAAGTCGACTGTGATCCCTTAACCGGTGGTGACGACATACCAGCACTGAAAATGTTTAAACAGCTGTGAAAGCTTCCTGAATATTCGCCGTGCACGCTTGCTTGTGCCGGTGTTTCCTTTGGGTCTTATTCGCCGGCGCATCTTGATCCCTGTCAAGATGTCGTAACCCTTGCATGCTTTGGATCATCTTACAGTAGCTCATCATTGACAATACCTCCACCAAAGGGGCAAAACACACCCCATATTCACGCTCTTCCCGCATGCTGAACGGGGAGAGCTAGCATCGGTGTATTTCCTGCGTGACTCGTTCGCTCAGAGGTAGCAACAACGGCAGTGGCCACAAAACGGACATACATTGACACCATCGTCCAGACGTGTGCCACCTTCGCCCTACTGCTTGCCTCGGGCCATGACTCTAGTGCGTTTCCCTCCCAGTTCGGTTGTCCCTTTTGAGGGGGCCATGGGAAGCACCCTCACAAGGGTCGCGATGTAGCTCTGCGCTCATCATTTCTACGAGAACACCAGTGTACCGTTCAGGCACCAATATCAACGGCTTGCATGTACTACAGAATGCGGCGTTACTCGTAGCGTGAATCGGTTGCTATGATAGAGATGCAGCTGCAACACCAAAGTCCCCATAACGCTTTTCACCGAAGGGACCGTGCGAATATAATAATACTCTCTACCGCGTGAAGAATACACTTGTGACCCCGGAACGGTCACCCTTGTTGGAGCCGAAGGAAAATCACGCCGCCGCGCAGTTGCCGTGCAGGACAGGTTTGATGATCAGCGGGCAGGAGGAGATACCGCGATTTTCTCGGGCTCCAACTCTGCTACGCCAACAAACGGTACGAGCTGAAGGCCGTGCGATCGACGACGTGCTTAGTGGCCGTCAATCCATAGGATCGGAGTACCCGACTGCCAAACCAAACTACAGTATCATAGTTTCAAATACTTAATGGTGCGCGAAAGCAAGAAACTGGTGTCGCCCGACTAGTGGAGGTAGAAACATCTAGTGGGAGTAGGATGGCCCGATAAAAATGGTACGACTCCCCTCGGAGCGTGACGTGATAGTGAGAGATCTCCGGAATCACGGTTATCGCCCATGTGAGGGGGCAGGGTATGGTGGAAGCGTCCACCTAGTAGTATCCAGATGTCGCGTCTTATAGCCTCTGAGCGAGCGACGTATCCCCAGACGACCAGGGATGCGGTCGGCCGGTCGGTGTGCAAGAACCTTGCGTTCAATGGACATCTGAGTGGACGTCTGGTGGAAGGGGGGTGTTTCGCAGCCGCTCCGCTGCCGTGTTGGGTTTTCAGGTTGTCTCATGCATGGTGGTTGGGGTTTTTTTTAACTCGAGCCCTTAACGATTAGAGCGACACAGACGGCCTTCTTCCGTTGCGGGTCTTGATCTTAGTGGTCAACAAAGAACCGCCTATTGTTAAGAGGCCACACACGAATCTGACTCTTGCTTGGCTAGCAAGGGCGGGTGCGCGTCAGGGTGTTCCACGGCGGGCGTCTCAGCAAAGGCATGCCGCTTTCGTCCGACGGCATACTCAGTGAAATTACAGGGTCTCCCAAGGGGGTGGATGTGACTGATGTTTCGCGTGTCGACGGTGGCTGTCGCGTGAAGGGTTCGGCTTCGAAAACGAATGATTGACTCTCTGGAGACGAATGGCTCTAAAGAGGAAACGCTTGGCGGCGATGGCAGGCCGCTGACGGGGCGTGGTCGCGAAGGGCCCCCCGAAAAATATTTAAGGCGTTGCACAGCAGATTGAGGCAACTCCACAGGGGCAGCCGTTGGGTGAATAGGCCGTCCGCACGGTATATAGCCTACTTGCACGCAAACACTGTCGTACGGGCTGTATTTTGTGATGGTCCAAAGCTTGAGATATCGACCACTTTTGCATGCGGATGCCGAGCGAAGCACCGATAAACAGCTCGGTGCTCCTGCACTCGCATCTGAAGGAACCTATCACAGCTGAGGACTCACGCCCGAGAACGGTGGATATTGCCCTTGGCGGGGGTAGTGGTGGACGAACGTGAATCGTTACGACTTGTACCATCTTCGCGGAATCCAGGAAGCCCTCCGCTTGCCTGGTACCGGCGGAAAAACTACTACGGTGGTAACTCTGAGACCCCCCTTCTCAAGAAGCTTGAGCCGTTTGCTCGTCGTTGCTTCTCAGGGACACACTTACTGTACGGTGGCAACCCTGCGATTGTCCCGCGAGAAGCGCAAGCTCTGTGTCCGCCGGTGCTCTGCTGCGACAAACCTACAGCAGCAGCCGTCTTCGAGCTTAGAGAGTCCTGTGTTCACCGTTGCTTTACATTTGCTACGACTATCATGGCGAACCTGCAGCCGTATTTAAGATTAATGAAAGCCCTATGGTCAGCGCTACCCGCTGGGAATGAAGCAACATCCGCGATATAAATGCGAAAGTCTTGTGGGACTGGAGGTTCATCTCGCGACGGCCCTACCAGCAGAACGGGGAGCTCGAATGCGCCGCAGTCGACTGGCCAGGTTTTTGTCGGGCACGCAAGGTCCCTGGCGTCTGGCGCGTGTTGAATGTGATGTCCGCGGTGAGCGCGGGGCGGCCATGCCACGCACTTGCGCTCCAACATTAGAGGATGGTGCCGAAGGTGTGCCGCTTCGTTGAAAGACCACGGGCGAGTAGGGTACGGAACCTGCGCTCCAGGCGCCGTCTAGGCCGCGATAGAGACGAGCAAACGAACCGTGCTGCCACGTTAGCGGAACGTGCGGTTGTGTGCAAGACATCCAACATTTTGACTGCCATTGCCGTTGCCGTGTAATTTGCGACGCGGAGAATTGTGTGTGTCACTGCCATGCTCATATTGCAACCGCTGTCGATTCTACGACAGTTGTGTTATCGTAGCGATGCGAATAATGTTCGTGGCGGTTGGAGTAAACATAGGGATGTTTGTTCCGCTGCCAACACTGTGACCACCGCGGTATGAGAGCGTGCGACCCTACTAACGGCCTGCAGCTGATGCTGGTCTGGGCTATGACAGAGTAAACAGCGTCCCGCGATATCACCAGACACTTGCGCCAACACCTCTGGCATTGTCAGCGCCGTCTACGAGGGGGGCTCTATTACATGAGATGTTGAAACGCCTCATCCCAGCGCAGCGTATTATCAGGCCAATATTCGTATCACAGAGTAAATGAGTCAATAGCGCAGTCAGTGTGAGCTAGATTCATCATAACGTAACTACGAGACAAGCTCGTTGACCCTTACAAAGTGACGGAACGGCGGATCGACTCTGAGGTACCAGTAGGCCGCAGGCGTGCGCATTCCGAGAGAGGCCTGCAAGGGGGGGCTATGATTCGTTGTTGGCACTGTCCATAGCGGGAGTCTTGTTCACGGAAATCAAAGAAAAGCCAGCTGACCAACGTGGATCAACCAGAAAAGTATCGGCGCCGTCACCAAATCTCCAGGGTAGAACGTAGCAAAAACCGATTTGTCTACCTTGTTTCGAATCACTTTGGGAACCAACGCTAAAGCTCGAAGCTTACAAGAGTTCCCTACCAGTGACACTTCGGACGAGACTTCCCCAAACTCGAAACTACTCTGCGAAAGGTGTCCGATAAGCTTAGCCAAGAATTTTGTAATCTTGCAGCAGGCTTCGCTTGGTGTTGTTCCACACACAGTGGTCCCGCGCGTTAACCGTAGCGACAGACTTGGTCTGACGGCCAGGCCATCCAAGCGTGAAGATCGCGCATCAGTATGCCAGGTACGGCCCTAAGAGCAGCCCGTTGGAGGCCTTTCATAGAAGGCTGTAGCGACGGCGGCTTGCAACTGCGGGCACTCTGTCCTTCGCGAAGGGTTTCTGGGTACGTGAGACGAAATTGGCACTGTACACATCGGTGAAGTCCCGGCTAACGACGAGCGGGTGATACCCGTACTCCGCCTGAGCCACGACCGCCTTCCGGTAGACGAGACACGGCTATGGCGAGGGTGATGGACAGCGTTCCGGCTGGTCCAAGCTCTTTTAAGGGGGCGCCGAGCGTATGGGGGGCGGGCTGGGCACCGGGCGAGGCGTGCCGGCTAGAGGACTGGAAGACAACTACCCGTTATTAGTCTGAGGCGACGACTGCACGAAATATGATGACTTTTGCCGCCGTGAAGTCGATCGTCCGGTCGGCCGAGCGAGTCGTCGGCGACAATCGCCAAGTGCGGGCACGGCGGCCGCCGCTT
The DNA here is from genome assembly GCA_036873775.1 of Costaria costata. Taxonomy (NCBI): domain Eukaryota; class Phaeophyceae; order Laminariales; family Agaraceae; genus Costaria; species Costaria costata. Next base: position 4,628 of record JAYJME010000945.1, on the reverse strand, counting down.
CCTAGAGGAAATGGCCTCACTGGAGGTGACATTGACAACTGCTGCTCGGGATTCCTCATTTTCGAAGGGTTATATTTTTCGCAGTGCCTGGTAGCTCTTTTAACCTCTTTAGAACTGCGTGATTGCAAAGTACTTCGAATTAGAGTTAATTTATTTTTGCATTAGGAAAGGGCTCACTACAGTTTTCCTGGTTGAAGCTCACCAGCCCCATTAACAGCGGCTCGCACCAAGCCTCTGGACTCGCACATCCACGAAACTGTCACATGCGAAAGGGCGACGACCACTATCAGGGTATAGGCTTCGGAACGCGTTTGGAGCATCCTCGTAGAGCTGAGGTCCGTAGGGTACGTCGAGTGAAGACTTCACCTGAGGTTCGAGCTACTCTACTTTTGAAGAGACTTGTTGCGATCTTCTCAGTCAGAATGGCCGTACAACAGTTTCGGCGGCCTGCACTGCTGCACGAAACAATAGCTTCGACTTCCGGGTATCAGGGCCGCGAGAATTGGAGACTCTAGCGTCACCGGTAACTACAAGCAGAGCGACAGCCTCCAGAGAAAGAGCAGGAGGACTGGAAACAAGGCTACTGGATCGGTGGAGAACATCACGAAGAAGGGGAGCTCTCTTCACGCGACGGCTGTTGGTTTTGTAGGTGTCGTAGCTCAAAGCGTAGCATTCTATTACTGCTGCTGCATAAGCACAATGTCGCAGTAACAAGTATCAATATGCCATGCTGCATATTGGTCGAAATTGGTTGTATTGTCAGTAAATGGCAGTTACATACCAGGTATGCTATTATGGATCTTTTAGATACGTGATGAAGAAAAAAACGTACATAATACATAAGTTCAACGAGTTTGAACTAGAAATAGCTTAGTATGACGTATTTACCATTTTGGTATGCGTACGTACGTGGTTGTATACGTGGTATCGATCATTCAATGTGATGCGTGCTGTGGTACTGACCAGTTGCACTTGTACGTACTTGTTGCATACGTGGTACATACCAATTGAAGTCATACGTACTATCGCATACGTGTGTGGGATCTTTGTAGATAACTCAAGTGTAAGTTGAAGGTTCCATGGTTGTTTTAAGGTTTGATGATGAGAGAGCCCCCACCGAGGAGCTCCTTTCGTCTTCTCATCTCCTCCAATTGCCTCGAACACCGGTCCTGACAGGCCAGCAATTCATAAATCTCTACAAGGCACCTCCTTTCTGCTCACGGTTCCTTTAATCTTCTTCGTGGGACTAATTACCCAGCGCGACGCGCCGGATCCACCACCTTCGAGTTGTGGCATCTGATTTAGAAGTTATTTTTGTTCTTTTGCAATCACTCGCCTCGAGTGATTTGTTCATAATAATGCACAGATCGCTGCTCTGTTTATACGTGTAATCAATATACGTTCGACAACGAAACACTATTTAATATTATACTGCCAAGAACGCACACTGCATCACAACAAGCACAGGGGACACAATTCGAACGGCAAGAAAACGACCTCTCGGACAGTCGTCAAGTTCTACCACATCTTGCCAGAAAAACCACAATAGCCCCCCACAACGACGCCGACTGCTACAAGCAGGGAGCGTCGTGCCCGAAAGAGGGCGGTATATATTCCACTGTTCCTTGGCGTACATTCCTGTCTTCCTAGAACCGACGAGAGGCCGGCCATCAACATGGAAAACGATTTGACGGCGGTTTCCAGTATGAGTCACCGCAGCAAGGATACTCACTGAGTGGGGTCGCTGCAGAAATAACGTTGCCTGGGATCGCCATCATGATCACCACCATCAAGGACCTCTGGAGGAGCATCGCATCGCCCGGGGTCACTTGTTGTGGGATTGCCGGAACACCGTCTTACGAATCGCCACACAATTGTCGGAGAGGTGTCCTCCGGGATCGGACCACAGTGCTCTTATTAGGAACTTCCGGAGGGAGGGCCTCTGGAATTGCCGCATACACGATCGTTTGAACTCCCAAAACATCGTTTCTGAAGTCGCTGCGACATCATGGTTTGGGACTGCAGGATCATCGTTTCTGGGATCGCTGCAAAGTGATCGTTTTGGTACTACCGGAACATCGTTTCTGAGGTTGCTGTAACATCAATATTTGGACCGCCGGAACATGACCATCTCCTGGGGTCGCACCAGCTTGACGGCAATATTCGGTTTATCGCAGCACCACACGTCTTCTTTGTACGGGCTTGCATGTAATATTTCTGCGGTTTGCTTGGTTATCCCTGCTTTATACCTGCCACAGCAAGATGCTTTTACGTCGCCAGGCTACGCGTTGTAGTTGTTGCATTAGCGGTAGAAGGATTGATCACCCGTCGTAAGTGAAGCACAAACGGTTGATGTTGGGGTGCGACAAAGGAGTAATAGGCGTTTGTTGCGGCAAGCAACGGACTCCACACGTACTTCGTATGTATACAGACTGCTACGTACACTTAGTAAAGAGAGTTGGAACTGTTGAGAAGACACAAGTATAAGTTAGACAGCTCGTTGCAATAGGTATCGAGCATGAGTACGTCAGACGGTTGGTCAAGTTTAGCATAAGCATATACTTTGTTTGCTCCATTGAGGGGTCGTGTTAAGGACAGGTGCATTTCTGCAGCAGCTGTGGCAAGTAGCCTATACCGAGTCGCTTATCGGTAACACAATCGTCTATACTATCAGGTAGGCGCGCTGCGCAGCCTACGTAGTCAATGCTCAGCAGTGTGGAGTACTATCAAAGTATTGACTACCAGTATACGCGTAACCTGGAAGCACGATATACAGTACTACGCAGTCTACATACTACTTTTCAGCGTACCAGTTGGAGGCTTGAGATTCAAGGTGCGGTGTAACTATTTGCTCAGTAGTTGTTGCTCGACAGTCGGTAAGTGGCACGTTAAGAGAGCCTTCATCGGGACGTTGACATCACAGAGTAATATACACAGTGTACCTGGTATATAGCTTCACACTAATCCCTAATATTTACTCCTGAAAACGTGTCTGTCTGTCTGTCATCATGGTCTCGCCATCCAGAGTCTTTCAGCCCCTCCTTTCCGCACGGGTAGAGATAGTTAGGGACCCAATCAGCGGAACACTGGGTCTCATGTCGCACTGAGTCGTGGCTGTCGTGTGCCGAGCATTGCCGACAAGCCCGACGTGCTTCCAAGGCCGTCCTGGGTCTACAAGCCAGTATTCCTTAGAATTCAAATGACTAAACAGCAAAAATCTGGTTGGCTAAAGAAACCCACGCCAGAGGACGCTGGCTCTTTTCTGGAAGGCTGGTGCTGAATGGGATTGTTCCAGCCATAGAACAATCGAGGTCCCGCCGCAATCGGGGTGGATATTATCCCATCCCCGGCTTAGAAATCCCTCCATATATCTATAACTCCGACCAACCGGGAGACAAAAACGGCGATCGCCCGGGTCGACACCGCCCCGCACGGTGTGCAAACTCCGACCCCACTAGCTGATTGGTGATTGGCTGACGCTCGTGGAGCGAGCGGCACTCGGGGAGGACAGTATCCCATCCCCGGGTTATAAATCCTTCCACACACCTTCAACTCCAACAACCCGGGGACGAAAACGGTGATCCCCCGGGTCGATACGGCCCCGCACGGTGTGGAAGCCCCACCCCCCATCGGCTTGTGGAGCCAAGTCGAGGTTTCATCGCACCTGGGGACGATAAGGTCCCATCCCCGGATCAGAAATTCTTCCAAACAATTTCAACTCTAATAACCTGGGACGAGAACGGAGATCCCCCGGGCGGATACCGCCCGGAACGGTGTGGAAACCCCGACCCCACTGGCCGATTTCTGGCTGGTTGGGGTTTGTGGAGCTAGCGCGTGGCGAGAGTTGCCGCTCGGGACAACGTTGAGGTTTCGCCGATTCCGGGGAGGATAAATACTCATCCCCGGACCATAAATATTACCATACATCTACAGCTCCAACAACCCGGGGGCGAGAACGGAGATCTTCTGGGTCGATACCGCCCTGCTCGGTGTGGAAACCTCAACCCCACTAGCTGGTTGCTGATTTGGATGGGGTCTGTCAGTGCGCGGCAAGAGTAGCCACTAGGAATAGTTATACTCATAATGACAGTAAGTAGTAGTGGTACTCTGTAGTAGCCTTAATACATTTTCCCCCCCGTAGTGGAAGATTATTTTACAGGTACATGTTTACTACTGCTGCTGTGCACTTCATGCCATGTAAAAGCTACCACAGCGACTACGGACGGAAATGTCACGGACCTTGCCCCGTCGTCCTTACATTTCCGTTCAGAGTGGTACATCACAGCACATCACCACTACACCCTACCCCCCTATGGGCAATGCAGCCACTATGGGCAATGCAGATCTTGCACCACGGGCGGAGCATTGGCCGTAGTTCTAGTAATAGTAAATACCAACGCCCATCGGCAGGCATCAAAGTGCATCGCGATGGGTCATTTAGTACAATGGCCCGTATGGTACATCCAGCCGTAGAGCGTGTGTCCTGCCGCGAGTTGATCGAGGATTGCTACGTCTACCCGACCACACACTCTGCCTCCTCTCATCTCTCCTTTCGCCATTTTCTGCCCTTGGCCCAGAAAGCACCACCTTTCAACATCGTATACGTCGTGTTTATTCTGAGCGAAGCT
>JAYJME010000944.1:0-18701 GCA_036873775.1 Costaria costata | reverse complement strand
AAAAACGAGAAACCAAACCGAACCCCTAACCGAAAGCAAACCAACCAAACGAACCAAAAGAACCAAAGAGACAGCATCGGTCACCCGAAAAAGAAATTCAACTACAAAGCGAGAAAACGAAAAAAGGCGAAAAGCGATATCATAGCGTGTCTTTTGCTTTCACGTTTTTATTTATTTTAACCCCAGCAATATGTACCAGTATTTATTATGCAGTATGGGTGCCATGGAGAAGTAGGTGGGGACAAACAGCCCACCCGGCCACGGGACAAAAGAGATACCCCAGGTACATATAGTAGGTGCGGCATCAGGGCTGGCAGAAGTCCGAAAAGGCCGACTCTTCGCGCAAGACAGTACTGGTGCACCACTAGAGTGATCCCTCTATAGTGCCGCTTGAGTAGTGCCGCTTCCCCGCTAAATATCCATCCCATTTATTATCTTCGTCCTTCTATTATCTATGATCTGCTGCAGTAGTAACTCAGATAATCCGGGGCCACAAAGCAGGCTCTTCTCCCCCCTCCCCATCACGGCACAGCGCCTGTGAAACCGCTTGGCACAGATACATGGGAACAACCAGTATTACTATTAATAGTGGCAGTATGCGGAGTAATGCAGGTTGATTAGTGCCGGTTGCCGCTATATTTAGTGCCGGTATTTGCGGCTGGCACACTTACCGGCACTAAAGAGGGACCACATACCGGCACTATACACTATAAGTGCGGCCTCGATTAGCGTGGGTGGACACGGTACCCGCTTTCAGCCGCATGGATGAGGTGGAGAGGCGGGAAAAAAGGTGGTGGAGCTTGATGGCCACGACATCGAGGATTGGACCCTGTACGTCATTCGGCTGGGCGCATCCGGCACCCCCCCGGCGTATTTATTTCTCCACGCGGGTTTTTCCACCAATCTATTTTTTTCCTTTAAAAAAAATGGACCAATTGGGAAAACTACCGCGATTTTTGTCCATCGGTTGTTGGTACAAGTTGTAAGTGCGGACATGCCTAGGTATAATATTGTGGTGATGACGTGATCGGTGATGGTGATGATGATGATGATGATGATGATGATGATGATGATATGCGTGACTGATCGATCATCACCTTTTTTTTTCCAGGCGAAGAACGTACTGCAGCAGCTCTGCTGTATACTCCTCTATTTCAGTTATACTGACTCGTATCATAATATATATGATAGCACTTAGCGAGACTGAGCGGAGACTGAGTCGAACTCACAAACTTTGTATTTTCAATTGAATGTTTTGTTTGAATATCCTGCCGTGCCGGCGTACTACTTCGTATGCTATAAATAGTCAATCGACGTGAATCGGGATAGCCTACTACACTATAGGCCCGCGAACAAGAAATCGCCTTTGATAAGAAAGTAAGGCTCACTTTTAGGCAGACGCTAAGAAAATTCGACTAAGAAATCGTGCTCAGTGTGGCGAGCTATACACTAAATCCTACCAGGTATACCTGGAATAATAATAGCCTATAGCCTATAGGCTATGCTCAAGGTTGTTCAAGGGTGGTGTCACAATAAGAATCTGAGGCTCACCCGAAATACCAAGGACTTTCTTGCTGGCGGGCCGCCTATACTGTGTAGTACCACCGTCCACCACGCAAGAAAATACGAAAAGATGGCACACCCACCCCCCGGGACGAAATTCCGTGCCGGTTTTTCTCGAACTCAAGGGGCGGCACGCACAACCAAAATGTTGTCTTGTGAAATATCGCGTTGAAATACTTAGTAATAGTAGCACATAGCAGTTACTCAGTAGTATTATAGTAGTATTATAGTAGAATAATAGCAGTATTATAGTAGAATAATAGCAGTATTATATTCTAGTAGTAGTAGTACTGCTGCTCCCTCTATAGCGCCGGTTGAGAACCGCCGGTTGCCGGCTATAATAGTGCCTGTGAAGTCGCTAGGCACAGATGGGATTAACAAAAATGTGGTAGTGTGCTGAGTAACGCCGGTTGCCGCTGAATAGTGCCAGTATTTCCCGCTGGCACATACCGGCGCTATAGAGGGACTTGTCCGCTAGTGTCCACTAGTGTCCACTAGTGTATACCATAGACGGCGTTTGCGCCCTCCCCGTTGTCGAGAAAATGAGGTATTTTAACAGGAACTTCGTGCTATTAATATTATTAAATAATACCTGGTAGTGTGTTATCTTGTCTCTTATTGTGCGGTATGCTGCTCAGTCACGGCTGACAAAGCAGCAAACCAATATCGGGTCGTAAATAGGCTGTCCCTGTAACCAGCATGATGAGATGATGTCAAGATGCATGCATGTGATGATGGTACGATCTGATGACAGGGGTCAGTCCGACCAAGGGCCAACCTCAACAAGATGATGGCCATCCTACTGTAGAAATAGATAGTACCTGGTACTAGATAGGGCACAACTATGATACGTGCTACCGGTACTATTAGTACTATTATAGTCATGCTTGCCATCCGACCATGTGAAGCGTGAGCGTCAGTCACAAAACATGACGAAGACACCGAAAACGAACACCACTACCATACAGAACTACACAACTACGGAGGTCCCTAATAAATAGGCCTACACACGGGGGGGGGGGGTGGAAACAAATATTCTTCTCTATTCTGTCCCGAAGAATGCTAATAATGTAGCATCTTTTTAGGAAAATTTATAATCAGCCACGCTGTTGAAACGACCCCAGACCCGGCGTTAACGTCGTTATTCTCGCGATACACTCGCCGATGTGCGCTCCGTGAGTCTAATTATTAGGGGTCTCCTTAATACTGTAGTTAATACTGCAAACAAACAAAAAATAGACTAAAGTATGTCGGTAGCGCCTATTGCATATTTAATAGCGTGTGAATGTAAGCACAACTCGACGCGACGAGGGAAGAAAATACTGAGCTCTTGAACCGATAAAACAAACGAAGGCACGCACTGTACTAGTATCGTGGGGAGGGAGGGGGGAGAAGAGCCTTCTTTGTGACCCCGGGGTCTGAGTTACGACTATGGAAGGAGAGAAAAGAAGGGCGAAGATAATAAATCGGATGGAAAGAGAAAAAGAAAAGAAAAGGAAAGGAAAAACAAACAGCGCGTAGCGTGTGTAGGAGGTGGGTTTATTAACTACCAGGGTACAGCATAGTAAAGTTAGAACTGCAGTACAGAGGGCACAGGGACGTTCGCAGTTATTCACATACATACATACATACATACATACATACATACATACATACCGCACATATCAACATACATACCAGATAGTAGGAGATAAGTAGTAGGATATACCGTGTATGACAGTGGATGACCCCCTCTAGGACTGCTCTCCGTCTCGAAAGGGAGGCGTGGTCAATGGTCAATTGACTAAGGCAAGCAACAAATGAGTACGCCCTCCCCCCCTCCTCGCGGACAAAATTCAATGGTACAACCTTTTGTCGACGACTGGTACGACTGGTACGATCGGTGCACTTTAAACGCCGAGCGACGCGTCTACGGACAGATCTAGATAGATCTCCCGAAAGCCGCCTTTTGGTTGTTTGCGACCCGCTGGTTTTAGACAAAATCGGCTCTGAAGTTCGTCCGGGGGGGGGGGGGGTATGCCATGGTATACGGCAATGGTGCTTCGTGCTGCAGCTTCTGATTGGTCAAAGTTTGTCAGGAGTGTTCTGATAGGTGGAGAATCCTAGTTTTAGTGAAATAGCGACACGTACACACTGTCATACCTGGTATACGGTAATGGTGCTTCGTGCTGCAGCTTCTGATTGGTCAATGTTTTTCAGGAGTGTTCTGATAGGTGGAAAACCCTAGCTGCAGAAAAATAGCGGCACGTACGTACCATCCGAATAGTAGTAGTACACACGAGCAATAGAAACGTATAGTAACGGCACGCTATATTGTACTTCAAAGTGTTACTATATAGAACACATGCTACTAATAGTACTATTTGGTATTTTAGTGGTACGATAGGGGTGCTGTTCCGTGCTTTTTGCTAAGGTTCCATGATTTGGGGGGCTCTGCACCTCATCCAAAACCCCAACTTTGAGAAGTACTGCGAGCTTATCCCGACGAACCATCCCATCGTCTAGATACACGACGAATTATATCGTAAAGCAAGAATGGAATTCCGGCGAGTTTGGGTTAAGGAGCTCCGTCGTCCAGATCTGTTTTTAGCCAAAAAACGCTACCTCTATCGTAGCACGCGTCTGGAGGTTCAGCATTAATAGTAGCACGTTATTACTGCCATTGCTCTTGTGAGGCAGACGCGCAGTAGCTCTGGGTCGAGCTACACGTATTAATAGTTTACTGGTGGTATAGTTAGACTTGAAGAAATACTACCCGAAAATAATCGCCGACGCGCCCTATTAACAGCACACTGAAAACAAATATCCAACCCAAAGTCGAAGTAAAGTGGTGAAATTATCCCCGACAAAAGGGGTAAATGCAGTCCTAACCCTAACCCTAAAAGGCTTAATCTCAATTCAAGTTGTGTCTTGACTCCAACAAACCACGCAGTAAAAAAGTAGACCCACATGGGTCAGAGCTCCACATACGCCAGTAGTACATGCTCCAACTTATAGCTGGTACACGAAATAGCGGAGCCTCGGCAGGTTCAAGTACGTACTCGTGATGCAACCGACCCATGTCGGACACGCCCCTTTGTCAGTCACCCAAATCACCCATCAATCCCCCGTCGGACGTACGTAGACCTACATCTAGGCAGGCTGCTGCACGTTTCTACGAAAAAGTGGCGATTCAACCGCTGTGGAAGCCTAACCGAACGCCGCTCGGGCGTGCCCGTTTTTTTTTTGTCTCGAACTCACTGAAATCACACCATCATCATCATCATCATCATCATGACCCATCCGACCGCTCCGGCAAAAAGTTGGCTTGCCAATAAAAAAAAATGGTTTTGCCAAAATTGCAAAATTGACAATTGGCCCACCGGCGACCATTCCCGGGCCCGCCACCACGCGCGTTCGTTGGCTGCGACTATGTGACTACGTTCATACACATAGGCTACTACGTACTGCTGCAGCAGAAAGTAGCGTAATACGTCATCAATCTGTGGGCACATGATATACCTGTATGGGCAAATTCTCGCGACCCTTGAGCGGCAAACCCGTCCATGATGCTCACCAAAATACCGTAATACCGTAATGCCGTACCGTAAACTGTGTGTAAAGTATGTCATATATGTAATATATACCCCGTCATTTCCACCAAGGAACTGGCGTTATTTTCTTCATTATTTTCCACGAAACGTCTACTTCGTCATTCGTATGCTTCGAAATATATATATATACACGTCTGTCTCCGGGCGGCGCTTTGACATACAGTAAAAGCGCGTCTTCTTCTTCTTCTTCTTCTTCTTCTTCTTCTTTTTCCCTCTCCTTTCCTTTCCTTTCCTTTCCTTGGGCGGTAGGTGGTCAGCGACAGCCAGCGACAGCCAGCGACAGCCAGCGGCAGTCAGCGGCAGTCAGCGACAAGATTTCCCGAAGCCTGCGTAGATGCCGTGCGTATAGTCGATTCCTCCGAAACGCGAATTCCTGCCGCCGACGACAACAAGAGGGCCGTTGGGGCACGTCGTCACTGATGGTCCACTTCACATCTGCGCCACTCTCATACATGGCGAAGAAAGAGTACCAGCGAATCCCCCCGGTGAGAGCGAGCATCATCATTATGGGAAACTATTCGGCATGCGGCCCTGTGCGGCCATATACATATATATGTAACATGTCATCGTAGGTCATACAGTCTACAGATATTTACGAAGTATATAATATAATACTAGGTATAATGGACCTACACAAACTCGTACTCGTCGGTCCGGTATACCTGGTATACAGCATATACTACCTGGTACATACTATACGCATCTACGCACCCAGGGACGGAATCGCTACTATATTCTGAAATATCAATACTATACATACTATTAACTATATGTGCAGCGGAGAAACACGCCGGCGAACAAAACTTTGACCGCCGGTTACTGCTTCAACGACTACTTCGCGCGGGGCGAAGCTTAATATAAGGGCCCGCATTTTCCAATACTCAACTTCCCGGCACCGACAAAACACGACCATACCATACCATACCATACCATAGCATACCATACCTCTCATACCATACCCATACCATACCAGGTACCCACGTCATTGTTCAGCAGCCGCGCGAGGACGAGTAACAACGTATTGTATCGGAAAGTGGACTTCACCGTGGTGGGGCGGCGCGGCGCTTGGAGCACGCTAACTCTGCGAAATTTCAACAGGGCTGCGAAGAAGGTAAACACAAGCCACCAATAAGCAAGCGTGCGCTAATTCCTCAACGGCGAGCTTTTTCTGCCACTACACTAGTGACTGTGCTGCTTCTCCCCGATCATTGTGGCCACCGATTACTGTAATATGATACCACCTTTAGAACTGCACCCAAGTTTTTTTTTTGGGAAATTTACTTGTAATTAGTGTACCGTCAATTTTGGAGTGGTACGTCGCCCGTGGTCTCCAAGCCGTTGCACCTTCCACGATAGGCCAAAAGGTGCCTGCCTCGTGGATATCTCTAGCTACGATTGAGGTCAAGTGGTCAAGTTGATTGTGGTTAACGGTTTGCGCATAACATTATATCCTCCATGGAAAACTGAAACGCAGCTCGCGCAGCTAGAGCTGGTTGTTGTGCTGTTGTGCTGCTTGTTGTACTATGTTATCATACCTGTCTTTCATGTTGCGCTGTTGAAGCTCCAGCTGCTGCGCCTGCAGGTCCTTAAGTACGTCATCCTCCGCCTCCTTCAGCTACACCATGGTGTATTGGATGAATCGCGGCATGGGTGACAAGTTACGACAAGCGCCATCAGAAAATACCCGAAGCCTTCAAAAAGTTACCGGTATACTACTAGCAATGTGAATGCTTCGAAGTACTAAAAGAGGCGAACGGTGGCGGCGGCGGGACTACGAAAGCACTACTGGTATCAACATAATAAGTAGTACTCCTTTCCCTGCAGCTGCATCTCGTTAGGCACGTCTGCGTGCCGTCTCCGTCTCCCACACCCTGGCTGACCGCCGAACAACAAAGACCGTCCTTCGCGGTAGCTTTCGTTTCGGTATGTAAGGCAAAAGCCGAGGGCTCAAATCTCTCCGAAAATCGTTGTATCATAGCTTGTAGATCGAGTTTCTTGATGAACACCGATTCGCCCTGGTTTGTATGGCACGCACGAGACCTATGCTCGCAAGAAAGCGCGACACAACGCGCCGTTCGCTTAGACTTAGTAAGTAGCGTGTGATAGTGGCTCACACTTAATGTATACCTAGTATAACAGAACACTACATACTGAAGTACAACAAACAACAACTAAATATTATACCAAGTACCTGGTACACAATAATAGCGTATGTCCGAGTTTTCGAAAACGGTACGTTGAACATGCATTGTGTTCTTCTCTTTTTCGTAGTTTTGTGGCCACACACAGAGAGAGAGAGAGCTGGTATCTATCTCTCTCTAGGACGAAAAAATAAGCACGGACTCTGAGCGTGCCGGATGTTTATGGATGGAAAGAACAATATAATGTCAACAAAACACACAACAGAGGAACTATCTTCTTTAGTATTCATACTAACTATAATATGAACACAAATAATACTATCAACAATCAGAACCTATCATGCCCTAAAAAAAAAGCATACCTGGTACCGGTATATACGAAGTATGCACATATTTTTCCACGTCATGATAGGCTCTCATAAGGTCTCATTACTATTAATAGGTTCCTCCGGAATGGTATCATTCGAGAACGCGACAAGCAGTGTACCGGTTGGAGGGTATTATTTGCGCGGGGTCGGGCCATCCTACTGCTGCTGTACCTTGCGGCGCTCTTCCATGTCCGCTTCCTCCATCGCTGCCCGAGTTCTCTCCTGTCGCCACGGCAAAGGACAAACCAGCACCCGTTCCGCACACCACCACCATACCCACCACCACAGCAGCAGCGGCAGCAGCATATACATAGAAACGGTGAAACGACGATGGGACAATTTATCATTAGCACTGTTAATAATTGTCGCTTTCAAGTTTCAGAGGGAACCAAAAAAATCGGAAAAAAAAGAACGATTACCTACGTACCTGCTACAACAGCATTTTGTCACACGAAGCAGCCTGACAGTAGTAACACCACCACTGCCGAGATAAGGGGTATACCCGATAGCTACTATGATATGATATGATATGATACAATGCAAGGCCGTATCCGACACACACACGCCGCAAGATACTAGGTGTGCTGCTCCGCGCCCCTACCAGCCAGTTGACGAGACCGCACGTGGCATAGGTTACAACTGGGCCCTGTAAGAGTGAGTAAGGACAGCATCAACAACCCTTGAATAACACTGCTACTAACACCATTGACCCTTTTGGTTATTGTATAGAGAGAGCGTGCGCGCTGGAGAAAATAGGAATGGTTATGATAGTGCGCTCCTCCTAGTAACAGATACTAGTCCTTGGCGAGGGGAGGGGAAAGCCCCGGAGATGAATCAATGAGATACTAGCAACTTGAGATCCAACAAACCCGAACGTACATACTTCGTTGGTTGTGACTGTGGTCTATTAATAATGGTCAGTGCTATAATACCAGGTATACAGTATACATACAGAGCAGTTGATATTTTAGCCCCTTTCAAGGGACCCTACGAGTAGTGCGTTCCAGTTTGGAGGTCCCTTGTATCCCGACGTCCCTTGCCAACGTTGGTACCGGTCCCTTGTAGTCACTATTAATAGTGTGAACAAAAACGGTGCGCAGGAATTGGACGTCCCTTATAGCGGGACTATATAGTACGTGGTGTAACCAACAAGCCCTTTTGGGGCCTGCGTGTTTTCGACCAAAAGTATGGCGGGTGCCAGGTGCGACACCATGAACCGTCTATTACGGTAGAAAATACCATACGGGTAGTAATCAGGAACCACGACAGACGGCAAAAATCAGAATTTCTCCTGTGTCTATTCCCCAATTTAGTCCCGAGTACTATATTCCCCCGCGTCATGGTGGCGCGCGTACCAGTACAGCAGTACCACTAAATAGCACCGTGTTGGCAGCGCGCAGCAGTACAGTACCACTAGATAGCGTCGTGTTGGCAGCGCGCAGCAGTTCAGTACCACTAGATAGCGTCGTGTTGGCAACGCGCAGCAATACCACTAAATAGCGTCGTGTGGGCAGCGCGCAGCAATACCACTAGATAGCGTCATGTTGGCGGCGCGCAGCAGTACCACTATAGATAGTGTCATGTTGGCAGCTCGTGTCGGAGACGTCCTTGCCTTTTTAGCTCGCAGGTACGTCCCCTTCCAGTAGTAGTAGTAGTAGTATTAATAGTAGTAGTAGTAGTCGTGTTAGTAAGGCTGTTAGGCTGCTTGGTGTGACCGATGGTGTGGTCGTCACATTTTGTTTCGGTCGGTTTCCCCCCTTAAAACCCTTCAAGCCTTCAAGGCTTGGCGCAAGCCTTCAAGTCCCAACGGGGAGTGATAAGACTGTTCATATCGTACGCGCACTGGTATAGTAGAGCTTACCTGGTACACCTCAGCGGCAATCGCAAGGCACCGAGCACTGGTCCGTAAGAGACATGCGTGCTACGATAGAGGTAGCACTAGCACTTGTTCACGAAAACTACTACCAGGTACTACAATAATAGCTTTTGACTGAAGGAGCTTCTCTTTTGAGGAAACTTAACCACCCAACATCGTCTGGTTTGACTGTGTAAATATATTATCGCTTTCTACCCTGATAATGTGACGCGATTGTTCGTCGGGTGAATACGAGCACACCTTTCGTCAAAGCAGCCCGTGCTGGGGGTGGAGGCACCGTACAGGTACGGTATAGGTACCGTATAGAGCACTTCAAACGAGGACCCTCGTAGTCAAGTATGCGGTGTTATCGTACCCCTACCATTCCTGAGAATGGCCATCTGTTAGACACTCGTACAATTATAATATTACTCATTGGTAACGTACCGAATCACACGCAAGAAAAGATAACAACACCCCCTACTGCTTGGAGTCTGCGAGCCGACTTTGTCTTTAAACCAGGGGGGGGGTGGCGAACACAACGAAAATGATGGGGACTCTGTAGAGCCTCTCTCGTAGTCGAGATTTTTCCCCCGTTGTCGACCAAATCAGGACGGCGTTTGCACTCTTCGCCGTTGCAAACGCTAGTCGACAAAATCAGCACGGCGTAGAAATTGGAAAAATCGATGAATAGCTAGCTGGCTCGAGGGAGGGTGTTATCAAACGGCTTACCAGGTATACGGTATTATCATACCGTAAATGCACTTGTTGTACGAGTACGTCTGGTACAGAGTACAGGCAAGCCGCTGTCATTTTTCGCATAGCCCCAACGTATCACATTAGTCTACTCTGCTGCGCGGCTATTAATACGCGGCGTCGGAAACACGGAACCTCACCAGAGAGCCGACGGGTATACGTATCATATTATAGCTGTTGGCAACATCGTACGTACGTGAGCTGTACGGAATCTCGATCAACATTGATCGCATCTCCGTGATTCGGCAGCTATAGTCGCAGCCCGGCGTGCGACTTCTTCAGTGACTCCTACTACTGTAGTACAGCAGTGTCAGGTATTGCAGTACCAGGTACAGTACAACAGTACTGACCAATGTCGTACAGTAGGGCTGTTGTGCGAGTGTTGCAGCGTCCGGTACGACGACACTGTTCTGCAGCCCCAAGATTTGCCGGTAGCTTCACCACTACACGCACTTGTAGTACTTCTTGCCGCCTCGAACGGCCGCGAATTATTGTGGAACGTGCACGACGCATCGATGCCAACGCTGGCATGTTGACAAGTGGCTCCTACTGCAGCACACGTATCACGTGCTGTACAACATTCTGCTACTGTACTACTGCAGTGCGGTAGAGCTACTATTGTTCGAGTGTTGCTGCGTCCGGTACGACGACTACTATTCTGCCCCACCAAACAGGTCCACCACTGCTCGTACTACTTCTGCTGGCCGCTTCAAACGGCCGCAGACTATCGTGTAACGTGCACAAGACATCACTGCCAATGCTGGCATGGTGACGACTGATACTATAGGTCATTATATTTCGTTAAATGTCATAATATAATACTTCGAACTACAGCATGTTAATATTTGTTACAATACCTGGCGAATGAACCAGGCGGCGTCGTCCTCCCTGTCGAGTTCTGCCTTGCGAATCCTTGCTGCCCGCATGTCGGCATTGCACTGGCCAATCAAAAGTTGCATAAATCAGTCGCAATAACAACTTGCAATCAGCAGTCGCAATAGCAACCTGCAGTAGCAAGTTGCAAACACGAGTTGACATGTACGGTGGCCAATACTGACCAAAAATTGAGCCAATAGGAGGCTCGACGGCCACGGCAAAAACACGGGAAGGGCGGGGGAGCAAAACTCCGCCAATCGATGACGGCCGCGGCTGTCTACCGAAATCCTGCACTACCAAACTTTACCATAGGATGATGTCTCCGTCTCCGGCTGCCGGCGATTCCTGACGGGCAGCGACAGCCGCAATTCCGACTCTGCCGTAATTCTACTGTGTGGTGAACATACATACCCCCTTTCAACAGAATTGACGCAACAAAGCGAATCGCAAAGATAGCAGACAACACCACGAGCAAGGAGCGGGTGAGTGCAGCAGCTTGGGGCTTCATGGTTCCCTGCAACGCCTCATTGATATCGCAGGAGGACTGTTCAGCACGTTGACAAAACTACGAGTACGAGCGCATATTGCCGATATAAGAGGAGACTTTTTTTGTTCAGGTACTTGGTCGGGTGAATGGCAGTACGTCGACAACAATTACTGTAGGTATCTCGCCGATTGAGGTGAAGAAATCACCCCGCAGGTGAAAAAAAAACCATCCGTGCGGGCGGCGTCGCATCTGCGTCCTACCGGCCGCCGCTGCACCGGCATAGGGCATACCTTGAGAAGCTCGGCCTTCTGCTTGCGGGACAGCCCCTTGAAGCCTCGGCGAGACGGAGTGTCGTCCTCGCCCTCGTCTTCCCTCAAGAACTCCTCCCTGCACCGGATAAACAACAATTTCACACATCAATGAGCGACATCAGAACCATTTCACACATCGGACAGATCAGTTGATGATATATGATACATACAGTACATCATCATCTAGATCATGATCTAGATATTTCAGGGCAGATAGATTCCTGATCTGTAGGATATCTAGCTCATGTTGCCGGGTGGGAGCCGTGCAATCTGCATGATCTAGGACATGTTTCCTGGGTTGGATCTGTACTGTATAGATCCTGCACAACATATCATAACGGCAGGTTATGATGAAGACTATCTAGTTCCATGATCTAGATCGTGATCAGTCCGACGTGTGTAACATTCCTGCTGCACGAGGACACGAGGAACAAACACCCCCTGGTTTCGCATGTCGACAAAGCTTACGAGCGATACAGCAGTACGTAGTAGCGGAGGCGAAGATCCGTGACCGTTGCTGCCGCAAGCACAGGCTCTACCGTAGAGCGAGTGCAAAAAACGGTGGTATTTACTGTTGCTGCTTCGCGGTGGGCAAGTGGGCTGAGGGCTTTCCGCCTATTCGCTGGGGGCAAGAGGATATCCACGCGTACACATAACGCGCAAGATGGGCGTTTTGCAGAAGGATTGCTGGCACTGATCACCACCATCATCATCATCATCACTATCACCATGATCGTTTATCGTGATCACGATCACGATCACCATCATCATCATCATCATCAGCAAACTATCACTATCACAAATATCATCATAACGATCACCGTCATCATCCTCAGCGTCAGCAACATCATCACCAACAGCACCATCCTAAAAACACGCCAAAACCCTAGCAACGGAGACGAACGCGACAACGCGAGCAAGACGGCCGAAATAACTCCACAACGGCGGCGACATCCTAAAGACAAAACACACCAAGACTATCGCCGCTACAACAGGCTCCACGGGGATCACCGCCAACCAATTGGTGAACATGCTCGGTCCTACGTAAGGGTGAATGCACAATAGGATGCCGAGTGTGATGCACTCTACAGTGACAACACTTGCGTCCAAACACAAATTACTGCGAGGGTGTATTTAGCACGGTATGCTCAGAAATTAATCTCGGGTATCCGGGTATCAAACCTTCTTTTAGTGGGAATACCCTGCCATCAATAAAAACACCCTTAAAATGCTGTGACAGGTCGACAACAACACGTCTCGGCAAGAGCCACCCGATGAAAACTGACCGAACCGATCAAACCGATCGAACTTGAGGAGGTGGTCAGCGAAGAAGAGGTTATCTCTGTGACGCCAGCCTTGCCCGTGTCATTAAAGATAATACTTAAAAATGTGAAAACTGAGAGATTGCCGAAAGCGTGTGCCTACCGTCACGTCACCGCGGCATCCCTCGGGTATGCCTGCCTCGTGCTGCCTCGTGCCGAGGCAGCCCGTGACGGGCCCAAGAGAGCGTTACCCACGACGAAAGCTTCACGTGTCACGCGAGACGTGGAGATGGCATCAGCCAGGAGCAGATGCTGGAACGGACCGACTTTTCTCGCTTTGCACACCTTTCCATCCTACGATTGTTCTGCACCAAATATGTTAGGCGACCGCGGTTTTTGACCCCTTGGCTGACCGCCCCCCTGCACACCGCAAATTCGGCGGAGCATGCTGTTTTCGCTCTTGTTTTTGCAAAAAATGATGTTTGCTGGCATATGTTGGCGTTGATAGTTGCTGGCATAGTTCGAAGAATGTTGGTATTGATCAGTTGCTCTCGTTGGTTGGTGTTGCATTATTATTCTGGACTAAAAAACACGCTTGACGCGCCAAAAAAAGACCGGTCTCCTGTGAATGTACTCTCTTTGTTGCACTCTTATCGACAAGCCGGGTTAAAGTGATCAGCGACGGCAGCCGGCGCTACAAATTTGTGCACCTGAAGCGCAGCTCTTCGGCGTTGGCCTCGCCTTCCAGCTCCTTCCACCTTGCCGCCTCTTCCGCCCTTTCCGCCGCCGTGCGGAGATTTTCGTCCTATTAACACACGCATGCAAAACAACCGCATGGAGAAATCGCCCCGCGTCAGAAAAAAAAAACACCGAAGGTAACGCTGGTGTAGGAAATATCACGTCGCAAATACACATTTAAAGCAAGGTAACATGCCGTTGTTAGTTGTTGTTGTTGTTATTGTTGTTATTGTTGGTGTTTGTCGTTTATACACTAAATCCTCGCCACAATCAAGTCCGTGGTCAGAGGACAGGCTTCAATAACTCTGGGGTGCAAGAATACATCAGGAAAACACTACATAAAAACAACATTAATGCCACAGTACAGCCTGCTGTGGTAAAAATTGGCACATCATATGTATCCGCTCAATACGGTGAGTTTTTCGCTAGAGAGCATTGCTTGGTTGGAATCAGTTGTAGCGCAGCGGTGGGAATAATTGCAGTGCAGCAGCACTCCACTCGCCAAAATCAAGTCCGTGGTCAGAGGACAGGCTCCAATAACTCTGGGGTGCAAGAATACATCAGGAAAACACTACATAAAAACAACAACAATGCCACAGTACAGCCTGCTGTGGTAAAAATTGGCACATCATATGTATCCGCTCGATACGGTGAGTTTTTCGCTAGAGAGCATTGCTTGGTTGGAGTCAGTTGTAGCGCAGCGGTGGGAATAATTGCAGTGCAGCAGCACCACGCACGTGCGCGGTAGAGGGTGGAAGGCAAAAGCATATTTGTACGGCACCATTTGGCAGAGCAAGAAGTGGTTGTGGTTTGTGGGGTGCAATGATTTACGAAAGCGAAAACGTTTATCGCGAAACCACCGGCGGTTATATAGGCGGCGGCGCACATCCGTACAGCGAGGCCCGGGATAACAATCCGTGGCGCACGCAGTTACTTTTCAGCTTCTAACTAGGACTCGAGCCAGATATACATTTCCAACGCCGACCCGAGCCATCGTGTCAATCGTGTCACCTTAATGCTTAAGTTGAGCGCCTTGCGAGCTGCTTCGTCCTCATCAGACAGCTCTTTCTGCTTCTCGTTCACCTGCCGTGTGAAGCAGTTCGTGCACGTAACTCAGCATGGCTCGAGAGCTTGCAACACAACTCATTATTTGCGTATATACGAGCATAGAGGGTTGTACAATATCGCGCTGGGGTACCGTATACGACTGGTACGACTGTGTATGTATGTAAAACACACACACATCCTCGGACGGAGTTTCAATACCGATTTTCTCGAAAACCAGCCTTAAGGGGGGCACAAACAACGAAAAAGGCGGCTTCCGGAAAATTGTCATCGAGATCTTGCAAAGACCCGTCGCTCGGCGTTTAAATTCTACCGGTCATCGAGAAAATCGTTTAATCGGCATTGAGATTCCGTCCTAGGGGATGTGTTATACACCGTCGTATACGTTAAGCCGCTCTTCTGCTTACATAGCATATCAGCGTACGGGCATAGCGGGTTGTATACTGTCGCGCTGGGGCTGCAGCTCTTTCATTTTTCGTTGAGCTATCTTAACGTCTTGAGGACAACGGGTGCACCGATAGTTCGAGAGTGTTCCCCTGTACCAACGCAGCGTCCCCACCTTGGATTGATACTTGACCCCGAAGTGCTACCTCACTCCGTCATGGGCGACGGATGCGCCATGGCCAATTAATACGTAGCCGACACTTTCCCCTCCAGCGAGAGCACTACCGCACTGCAACACAGCAGCCGGGAAACGAATGCTACCATCCCAAGCACCTTCCCAAGCAAGACCAACCGAAGCCAACGTTTGGCGGCGCTCTGAGGCACGACCGTGCTTGACGAAGCACTTCCCAAGCTTACCGGATGCCGCCCACGCCAACCACAACGCACCATGCCAGGAAGAAAAACTCGCACCGAAGCTAACCACTCTTTTCCTCAACGCGCGCGCTTATATACACGAGAGCTTGCGCAAGCCAGAATCCAAGGAAATTATCAGCATTGCGTACGACTTGGCCTACGTAGCTTCGACAAAATGGTTGATAGGGCACGCAACCTCCTCATTACAGCTTTATTCCGAGAATTTCCCGAGAATTTCCCTGGCGGTCGGGGTTAGGGTCATGGTTTAGAATCAAGTATACTTCAACCATGTTGTCGAAGCTTGGCCAAGTCGTAATTGTTGGGTTATAAGGGATAACCTACTAGCCTACGCAGTCAGCGCTGACTTGAGTAGGTTATAAATGGTAGGTTATCCCTTCTAACCAACAAAATCTTTAAAGTTGTGAGCTCGATTCAGTCTCGGCATTGCTCTCCCGGGCACTCCCTTCGCCACGCGCTTCCGGTAAGTAGAGTAGGTCGTCCCTTGTAAGAAACAGTAAGGGCGGCTCCAACTAACCCGAGGTGAAAGTCGGGTAACCTTTTCCCGCCACTTGTTCTGGCACCATTAACTGCGATAGGGATACGTATTATACGTATATACAAGCACCTATTTTTCCCGAGCCTCTTGATACCTCCATCAGAAAAACAATCGTTTTTGAGCAAAACTGCAAAAGCTATCATAAACCTGGAACACAATCCCACTTTCTATATACGTACCGAAGTATATAGGTGAACGACGAATAATACTGCAAAAAAAGCACAAATAGATGTAATTATAACGATGTTGATTGGGTATGAAAGAGATCCTCAGGTGAGGAGCGCCTTCAGTTCCCAGTGACATTTCGGCCAAAAAGTGCAATACGGCTAGCTCTATCATAACAAGGCTATAATAGCCCTATCGTACGTAGCGCGTGTCTGACACAAGCTGGGGTGGTTGCAGTACCTCTAACCCGACGGCAAAGACAAGTATGGCAGGCACCTCTCACCCTCTGGAGGTAGGCCCAGTATGCTGCCGCTTCGTCGTCCTCTGCGTCTTTTCTCGCCACTCGCTCGTGCGCTTGCTGCTCGGACCACGCGCGCATCTTTGTTTGGGCACACAAAATAATAAACAGAAGAAAATATTGGGCACACAAAATAATAAGCAGAAGAAAATAAGACGAAATAAGACATCATAAGTGCCACGCCGAACAAAAAACACACGCGTTGGAGAGGACGGTGCAGGCAAAGATGAGAGGAGGGCTGGCGTTTTGGCCCTTCAAGGCCTCTTTCGGCCCTATTGCAATGTCTTCAGTGTAGGGGGGCGGTCAGTCAAGGGGTCTCCTATTGCAATAGCATGTTTGGGTGCAAGGGGCAGCGCGAGGAAGGAGGGTGCAAGGGCCAGCGCGGGGGAAATAGTGAAGGCCGCGGGGGGGATGGCTAGCGTAGCGTCGGGGCGTCGTCGGAGGCGAGTTCGGGGGTAGGCCTAGAACACCTCGGTAGGTGAAAGGTTCAAGCCAAGGGGATACTACCAGGTATGTAAGGGATTCCACCATCTAATACGTAGGAATTGGCATCAACTCGGCTATACGTACGAATAGGCGGTGTATGGGCGCCAACTCCGCTATATGTACTGGTGGGAATAGGTAGTGTATAGGTGCCAACTCGGCTATACGTAGGAAACAGGCGGTGTACAGGCACCAACTCGGCGGCGACGACTTGAGAGGCACACGCGCACCTCTTTCTGGGCAGCATCTATCGTACGAGTAGACAGACACGGAGAACAGCAAGCTTAAGCGCTTCCCCTTATTTCCCTGGTATGAACAATGCGCGGAGCGGTAACGAAGGTCCTATCGCGTACACTTGCGCTCTCGAACACCCTTCAAAGCCACCGGTACATATTTTAGTACGGTTTACGTTAGTGGTCAACGTAAGAGAACGAGTTGTGTTTTGTTTGTTGAACGATAATACCCAGCGTCGCTTCGTTTCGCCTTGAGGAGAAAATCAAACCGCAGCACGCAGCTTCAGACTCGAAGGGCGGCGTCTTGGTGTGCATATCGCGCACATCTTGCGTCGTTGCTCGGTTCCCGGGAATGTTTCTTGGCGATCATCTACGACTTAACAGCAGTATAATATGATCGCTGCATGATAACTGTTGATATGACATCCACGCCCACCTGTGCGCGTTGTTGAGCCACCCGGGCAGCCTTGTCGGTGTCCTCGCCCGCCATTTTTTGCGCCGCGGAAACGCCGCACGCGTCGAAATCCAGCCCTGCGTGAATACTATCCTTCTCACTCCGTTCCTTGTCCTTCTTGAGCTATTAGTAACACACGAGAGGAACAAACATCGCAGAGACGATCCAATCGTTCCTCGGTTGTCAGGTGTGGGCAGAATGCGAATTGTCGGGCGGTAAGCTACTTGCGACTCAGCGTTGATCCCGGGCCTGTACGCACGAGAGCATGAGGGCTGGTCGAGTCGGTGTCCCGTGCTTGCTAAATTCGTACTTCGAGCAAAAATGACGCTAGGGTTGGTTACAATCCTTTTTACCACAACTGTTCATAGTATGTACAATACTCGTACCAGGTACCTGGTATAGAGTCGCAGCAGTAGCTCTGGACTAAAGGTCTGCAGCTCTAGTCGGTGTGCTGGGAACTACGGTTCATTAGAGCTGTGATCTACAGCACTCGTAGTTACTACTCGTACGTACGAGTACAGCAGAACAATCATACACTTCGTATATAGACTTACTTACTAATACATTTCTCACGGATTGCCCATCCCTGGCCTCTCAGAGCTCCTACTTCGACAATGCCTCTTTCCATTACTTGCCGAGCTTCCTTCGTGTCTTTGTTTCATATACTTTTTTTGTTGGTGAGAGTCTTTTTGCTTTTTC
>JAYJME010000943.1:0-11250 GCA_036873775.1 Costaria costata | reverse complement strand
TCGGCTTGGCACTTAACCCCCCCCCCCCCCCCGCACGCTTTGTGTAATTTTCCTCCCCAGGGTTAGGCGGCGATGGACCCCAAGCCCTCTGCCACCCCTACATCGCGCAGCCCTGAGCCTGCGCCGGCGGGGTCAGGGCCGCAAGTGAACGTGAGGAAAACCTTGAAAAAGATGGCCGGCACGGCGGTCGAGAAGTCGGCCAATCAGCATGCGAGCAGCCGAAAGTCGGTCGGTAAGGGTGAACACTCGGGCACGGGGTCGAGCCGGAAGCGGAAACGAAAGAAATCTTCAGGCGCAGCAGCCTCGGCCGTTCCCAGCCACCCTTCGGTGCTCGAGGCAGGAGCTTGCACTAAGAGGCAGGAGCAGGTGGAAGAGGCACGCGCTCGCGAGACGGTGTATTTGACTCCCAGGACAGAAATCGTGGCTTCGCAAGTGGAGGAGACGAGGGATACAGCGTCAAACACAGGGTCGTCTGCAGGCGATAATGATCTGGCTGGCGACAGATCCAGAGCTTCGAAAGTGGAAGAGAGGAGGGATGCAGCGTCAAACACAGGGTCGTCTACAGGCGATGATGCTCTGACTGGCAACAGATCCAGAGTTCGCCGGCCGTGGGAGTGGTCTGCCAAGGACTGTGACGCCGTGCTGGTTGATGTGCTTTCTCGCGCAAGGCCGGAGGTTGAGCCTTCTTCAGAAGGAGAGCTGATGGGCGAAGACAAATCAGCTTCGAATTGCCCTGTCGTTCGCCCCGAGCGGGATTCGGCAAACAGCGGGAGGAAAATCAGCAGCGGAGAGAAAACGAGAAACGGTAAGGTCAATGCAGCCGAGGACGAGAGAAAGGCGAGAGAGGTCAGCGCAGCGCTCAACCGGAACAACCCTCGGACGACGTCTCGAAACAAGCTCGGCGGCGCACCGCAAACAAGGATTAGCGTCGATAAAATTCGGGCTAGCTCAACAAGCCGAAGACCAGCCGACGACGAAAAAGAAGCAAGGAATCTGAGCGTTTTGCTGAACAGGAATAGTCCTAGGCGAGGTCTCAAGTCTCCCCGCGATGGCGTTCGATCGAAGGGGTCGGACACGAGTAATCCGGAAGAGGGCAGGCGAGTCTCTGGTGAAGGAATCCAGTGCGATTTGGGCAACGGCGGCAGTGATTCGCCAACTGCGGTTCGCACCAGCTGCACATTGAAAGGGGGGAAAGGACACCGGTGCGCTAGCAAAGGGGTTGCCCTCGGCAAGGGCTCTGCGGTAGAGGCGCTGTGGGACGATCGAAAATGGTATCGCTGCACGCTTTCGTCGATTTCCGCAGAAGGGACACACGGCGTACTAGAGTTTTTGCCGTACCGGCGGCAAAACCACGCCCGTGAGTTTTCTACCGAGCTTGAATTAGAGGCGTGGGTTCGTGCGGGAAAACTTGTTCTGCCTGGCACTCACCTTAAATGGGACTGAGAGAAACTTCCAAAATATTTCTTGGTTGGAGTAACGTATACCCGTTAGGGCAAAGACCGCGCAGGGCGGATGGCGCTTTTAGTCGGAAGCAGCGATATTCTAAAGCATCGCGTCACTCGATTGCGCACAATCAGCCCAGGTTGGAACTGAAAAACAAGGTCCCCGGTCGTTTACAGGCTAGTTCGTGGTTTCTTCGTGCCGGCACGTTTTCTTGAAGCGTATGCACTCAGATGCGCGTCTTGTTTGTTGGTAGTGCTGTTTGCTGTTGATTGTACTGAGGACCGATGGTTGCATTACCGCCTGAAGAACAAATGTCGAGGAGGCTTCCCGCGCACAAGGCAGGTGAATATGTGTTTATTGTGTGAGGTACTTGATAGACACGTTCGAATTTTATCAAAGGCACTGTTAATTTTTTGTAGGCTGACTGCTCGGAAGCAAACCTTTCTATTTTTTTGCTATCTGAGGTTGCATACATACCGCGCAGGATACACGAGGTCACCACTGTGTACGCGATAAGCCCAGGCGAAGAGGTGTTTTTTTTTTACCCGCTATTAGTTTTACGGCAGATCTATTTGCGATCCCGGGGGTCTTTGTTTGTTTTTGTTTTCCGAGGAACGGGGGGGGAGTTTAACTAAAGCTTGCCGGCGCAATGGCCTTGTGAACTCCGAGTCGTTGCTTCGGTCAGATGTGCTTGTCTGGCCGCTTGACCACGTCTTCTCTTGTTTATGAATAGGGTGGGGAGACCATTACTCGTGATTTGCGCTCAGCGCGAGTTTGTTGTTAGACGTCACGACACGTCTTTCTTGTAGACGGCCATTTCACCTGCTTATAGTTGAGCCCTACGGTGTCAGTTGTCATTTTTACAAAGTATGGCAGGAGAATACCGGTACGACGCGGAATAGTAGTCTGAAGAGCCTTCGAGCTCGACAAGGTGTACGTGCTTTAGGTGAAATATTAATAGATGAAGAGAGGAAGGTATCAATAGTTTTGTTTGTTTGTTTGTTGTTGTTGTTTTTTTTTTTTTTTTGTCGTTTTCGATTCGCTCTGGAAGTATTCTGGAAGACGGAAGTCGAGAGAAGATTCGTGCGTGGGAGTGTTTTCGTCAAGCATTAGTATTTCTGCTTGCCGACAGAGCATAATGCCGGGGGGGTTGTTTCCATACACCAGTACTGTTGTGAGGTGCGGAGGCGAGCGAGGACGATGTGTGATGAACCACATGCGGTCGTCAGTACCTGGTAAGTAGTATCTAGACGTCAGGGTAGCGGCTTTTACTGCTTTAAAAAATACCCAACACTAACTCCAAGTAGTTTGTCCCTAAAAAACGTTGGTCCAGTTTTCTAAGTAAACGTACAGGGAACGGTAAAATACCAAGGCCAAGGAGGAAAAGGGGGTTGCCGTTCTCTAAGCAGCGATATTTTTCCTTGGGATGGCAGAAGAAGGCCGAATTTCAGACGAACTCCGTCGGACTGATCAGTTATACTGGTACCGGTTTTGAGACAGTGGCAGTATTATAGGGTGTTCGGGCGAGCGCGCATGGCAAGCTGCACGGCACCCGATACCTTTTTTTTCTCCGGCCAAGTGCTTGTATATAATATTCGTGTCTAGAGTTGATTTTGTCTCTGGGGTTCGTACAGTCGTCAGGCTATGGATGGGTTACAGTGGTAGTGTTGAGCGTTTCCATCAGCTAGTGTCTTGGCAGATGCCGGCACCATCGTGTCATTCCTCTTGAATAGTGTGAGTCAACGGTGAATGTACCAGACATCGATATCCCGAACGTCATTCCTGCCCTGGGGCGCCTGGCGAGTGGTTTAAGGCAAACGTCGAGCGTTTTTTTGTTTGTGCGACACCGTAGTATACCTCCCTCGCGGAAGTGCACACCGCGGTGCGCACAATCTGCCAAGACCCATAATTTCTTGCCCTCGGAGAGTCTTCAGTGAAGCAAAACTCAAAATTTCTGCACGTACATGTCGCATGCCAGATGGAAGGCCACAACCACGCATTTTCTTGACTCGAACCGGCAACAACCGCCCCAATGCGCATCTTACATGAATTTAGCCGACACACATACAAGCAGTCTGGGACAGCTTTCGGCTTCAACGGAGCCCTGCGCCTCGAGCTACGCGACCCACCCCCACCCGGGACAAACTTTTGTGGGCAATCGCATGTGCCAGAGTCGCTACGAGCAGCGAAATATTTCGCAAATTGGCTACAGCGCATCGATCGTAACAAAAGTGGGATAATCTTAAAGAAGCATGGCTCGCTCAACGGGATTGGCTACTGGCGTTGATGAGCTCGTTGCCGGCAGCTCGCAAAGTCCTGCGCACGGTCGCTTCTGGTTGCAACTTGTTGGTCCAACGGGGTTTGCGGTATATTCTGGGGCGCGTTTTGGCAGGGTCGCTTCCTGCTCTACTGTAAATCGAACTACTCATGAAACACCAACAACGGCAGCAGCAGCAAAGCGACAGCGAGCCCCCACCACCGTAACAGCGCGCGATGACCCTCGACACCTTCAAGGCCTACCACCTTGAGGAGATGAACTTCCGCCGCGGCAACACCAGCAACTCCGGCTCGCCCGCTGCGAAGAGGGTGCGTCGCGACGACGATACCGACGGGGGGTCCTCTTCCGCCTCCTCCACCGCCTGGTTCCCATTAGGTTCGTGTGTATGTCTTTGTTTCTTTCCCTACTGCTCCTCGGCCATCTTGCTGCTACACCGTGTACTGCTCCTGTACTCTTCGAAAAATTTCGCAGCAGTATGTTCTTCTTGTAGTCTAGTCTTGTACGTAATTTAGTACTGTATACTGCTGTAGACCACTGCACACCAGTACATATACGTACTCTACTGTAGTATTGTAGTGTACTGCTGTAGACTACCAACTGTACAGCAGCACTCTATTAATAGTACTGTAGTCCCATGAGGTTCGTGTGTGTGTCTTTGTTTCTTTCCCTACTGGCTCGACCATCTTGCTGCTGACATCAAATTTCGCAAGCGCTTTTGTCCCGAGGGTCGGGTTGCTCCTTGCATCGGTTTTTCGCTTTTTTTAACCTCCAATGGTTAATAAACCCATCAACACCCACCACGGCGGAGCTTCTCCTTCTGTATTTCATGTTTTCATATTTCTCACAAGACATTCGTCGTCATGGAAATGTATCACGGAGTGCCGTCCCAAACAACTTTGGTCGCGGGCCCACTCGGGACTGGTTCCCCCCCCCCCCACTCCATTCCTCCCTCTCTCAGCCACACCAGTAGTACCTCGTCCTGGTCTCTCAAATCTAAAAGGAGAACATATAAACTCTTCTCGGGGTTTTTGTCCCGGGAGCCAGGTATCCCCTTGCATCGGAGCTTTGTTGTACCTCCAATAATGGTTAATGAACTAGCGTTAAGACCCACAACGGAGCTACTCGTGTGTTTGCCGTTTCATTTTCTTCACAGACATTCGTCATGACGGAAACACATGAGAGAGGCCTCTCCAAACAAAACTTGTCGCCGCGGAGCCCACTCGTGCCTGGTTTCGCGTACGTCTTCCGTCTCTCGAAAAAAAACAAAAAACTCTGTGAGAACAGCACACCGCATGCAGCGAGTGTACCTTCACCCACAATTGCAAAATACTCCGCACAAGGTAGCGATGCATCCTGCCGAATGTGCAGTCGATAGTGGCATGACGTATTATACCATATTCACGAGTCACAATTTTTAAACTGCTGAATGTGCTGTCGATACAGCCTGACGTATTATTTACTATATTTACGGATCGCAAATAACCAAGAAAAGGTGCAAAGAGAGAGGCTGGGCTCGAGAAATGTCCGCCGTCCTGTTTCTGACACCGCGCTCGTCGTTAAGTTTACGTTTGGTGGTGCGCATTTTCAACGGCGGTTGACGGGCCCCCTAGGTTTCCCTGTGACGTAGGGTCTCTATGTGGAAAGTCGAAACATATTGTTAACACCTAGTGAACAGCACGGCAGCGCGTATTTATGGCACTACATTACAGTGTCAACAGTGGTCTCTAAAACCAAAATATTGTATAGTCCTGTCTGTCTGACCTTTATCTCAAGTGCCATTTTTGTCCCCACCGTCTGTCCCACCATGCTTAGAGTGACCCCATTTTCACTTCAAACCCGTTCCAGGCATGACTCTTGCAGTTTTTTTTTTTTTTTTTTTTTTTTGCGGTTTCAAACGATTTTTGCTGAGTGTACTCCACTTCGAGTTTCACCCCACACGCTTGTGCCTGTGACTCCCGCTGGCCACAGCCCTCGCTCACTGATTCGTCCAGCGGATGCTCGCCACGCGGTTTCTCGATAAGAATCTCGGTAAAGGTTCGCAGGAGGAGGTTGACAATTCGCTTTTGCTTTTCTGTAACCCGTTCGGGACCATCATAGCGACCAAAAAAACGACGAGTGAGTGCAATTATTAGCAATCCTATACCAGTACGAAGTATTAGTAGTAAGAGAGCGTGCATCGTTACAAGTATCGTGGTGCGTGTCGTACAACAGTTCCTTATACTGCTGTTCGGAGACACCCAACCCAGCCCGGGCTTCGTCGTGTGGCCGATGTTTTATTCGGCCTTCTTTTTCGGCATTTTTTCATTTTTTCCAGAGCCCTCCTCGGGAAAATTCCCAAGGATCGCGGGAATCGCGGTGAATCAGCCATAACAGAGTTTACCAAATGAGGAATAAGCAAAGGTAAAGCACCATAGAAAGACCAAACCACGGTGAATCGAATGACACCACGGTGAATCAAATGACGGTGTTATGGTTGATTCACCGCGATTCCACGATCCTCGGGAATTTTCCCGAGGTTTTCCCGAGGAGGGCCCTGATTTTTTCCCTCTGAAGTCCCAAATCAAACTACTGCTGTTGTGACCACCTACATACGAGTACTGTAGTTCAACGCCGATGATATGCGTTGCCGTGCAGTTCCCTAGGTGTTACTATTTAAACACGGACGGAGGCATGGATTTCTGGGATTTCTTCGGACATGAAAGCGCCCAAACATATTATACGAGTCTAAACTCGTACTCGTACGAGTACATTGTTTTTGCGTGACACGTGCATGTACTATCGCCTGTCGTTTTAAGCGAGCAACTTGGCCAACAACCAGAGGTACACCGCAGCGGCTTCTGTGCCCCGTGATTCACGCCCGCTACGACTCTCGCTTACCGGCTCGCGTCCTCCGCACGCCCGTGCTGTTCACGTTATCAAGCGGGATCAAACGGCTCACAAGCCTGCAACCTACGCCTGCAGTGTCTCGGGTGCACGCACTGTATCTGGAAAGGAGCTCCTGCGCCGTCAAAATTAGACACTTGCATTCGCTCGTATGACCACCTTTTCCCCAAAAATTTACTCGTAGCACTATTATTAACAGCTTCTTGGCTGAGGAAAATTATAAAGGAAACACGTCCTGCGTGGTGACGGGAGTATGTGAGCAAGATTAGCACTAGATGTTGTCGAAGGACGAACGCTCTGTGCTTTTCTTTCTACAAAGCAAAAAATAACGAAGAACAGTTTGCGAGAAGAAAGCTGTGTTCGTCACCGAATTCGTCGCGAGAGCTTTACGTCTCAAACTCCATGCCTGCCGCAGCCAGAGATATTCGAGGATCTTGTTTTCTATCATCGCTTGCACGGGGCCACACCAAACGCACCGTCCAATGGCTTCAATATTTCTTCTGATCCTATTCTAAACCCTTGAACTTTCACTGCTGCCACAGCAGTAAATTCGAGCACATCACCCCTCTCAAACGGATGTTTGTATCCCCGTTGAGTCACCGCAGTGCCCAGAACATCCTGAAACCAGAGCAACTAAAGCAATCTGGCTCTGCACAGCTTATCCGAACACACGATCTTGGGGCGCTCGTATTCCACCTTAAGGGCATTACATGCTGCGGCACCTTCCAAGCACCGCAGATAAACCTGCACCTCTCCTACACCCACCATTTGTACCTCTTTCCATACCTCTCAAAACATGCAATAAAGGGTCGGTACAGAATACACCAGGTACCGGTGGGCGGCTGGCATGATGCTCACGTTTGTGCCATCGGACTGCCTCCTCGTATATGCAACGTTCTTAGGCCATGCATACGACAAGGCTTCGGTGGGAATAACGGCAACGTATCTTGCGAACCAGCCGGTCCGTTCGGTCCACTAGCAACGCCCCTTACGAACCAGCCGGTCCATTCGTTCCACTAGCGACGTCCCTTAACAACCAGCCAGTCCATTCGACCCACTCTAGACACGAGCCTTCCGTCAGATCTCATGCACGGCATAGTGAAGACTAACGAGGACCCCAGAAGAGTTTTGTGTCAGCATCCTGGTCGTTCGGCGCGGCCATGCAGTCTAAAACGTTTTAACGATCTTGCGCCTCTGTTTGTCCACTGATAACCTGAGAACAAGGAAGAAGACAAAGTTGTTGGGCCTCTTCTGTGCATTGCTGCGCTTATATCGCAAACTTAAACGCTTTCATGCTACTCGTAGTGCGAAGAGGCGGCCCTGTAGTAGACACCGCGGTGCGACAACGGTATGCGTTGCCGTGCTTTTCCCTAGGTGTTGCTGGTAACATTTAAGGTTGGACGGACGTATGGAGTTACTGGGATTGTTCGGGCTAAAAATTGGGAAGCGGCCACGAAGAGTGGCTCTGTAGCAGGCATGATGCCGACTTGCTAGGCATTATCATGCATACTTACATAACTGCGGCCATCAGTCTGGAAACCGACGCGAGCGACCGGTTTGCATACACCTCGCACATTTGAGCACATCTCCCATTCTACGTGCATGCTTTACCTGCTCCCGAAAAAACGCGGCGTTCCACCATTTCTACTTCGTATACGTTCTCCTGTATCTAAAAAAAAACAAGTAATTATCGTATGTAGCACAAGCAGTTCTTACAGCTACGAGTAAAAATTTCTTGTCCAGGGGCAACGAAACACATTGCTGCAAGACGGAAGATGTTTTTCGTTTGTAGACGGTGGACAGGTCCCCCCGCATGAAAGGGAAGGTCACCATAAACGCCGGGGCCATTCGCGCAAAATCGTATTCGCCCGGTGCCATGTCGGTTTGTTAAACAGGCTGCTCTTGCCGAAGCACCCCACAGGAGTGATTTTACACTGGTATACCTTTTTTCCTTGAACAGGTTGCTCTTGTAGAAGCCTGAAAGGTCGTAGATGCCGAATTCTCCCGCCTTCGACTCCAAATCGTCCACCTCAACCTCCAAGGATTCGGGGGGATTGCTGTGCCGGAGGCGGTAGTAGGTTTGCTCGTCCCGGAACTGGCACAACAGCGATGCACGCGGGGATGGAAACAATCGAGCAAACACAAGATGGCGTCAGGCACATCGAAATATGCCACCCCCCCTACAGTAGAAGCCAACCGAGGAAGATGTTTCGTTGAACCGCACCATCGGTATTTGCGTGATGTGACCCTCTTAACCCGTTTGGGGTATCAAGGGGGCAACTTGTCCAAGAAAGGTGACGATGACAGCATCGGTCACACGAAAAAGCCTAACACTAGTAACACTACGTACTGCAGAGGTAGGGGGGGTGTGCCCGAGCTATGAATAGAAGGCAAGGGCATCTCCGACAAGCACGCCGGATGATACTACTGTAGTCTTACTGCTGCGCGCTCCCACCAGGCGTTTGGTAAGATCGGCATCCGACATAGTTTTGGTCGCAATACTTGGGGGTCCCAGAAGGATTAATATTGACCGATGTTGCTGTGAACGGAGGGGAGAAAGGGGGCACACTGCTATGCTGTCCGAGGAAACCGTATTCTTCCCGGCCGGTACTCGCGGCACACGCTGAAAAGCCGCCCTCTAAGACTACATGGACAACTCATCAGGCTCATCTGGACGCAAGGCTTTGGCTCGCGGATGGTGAACGCACGGAGTTTACGCGAACGTCGGAAATAACTGTACTTCGTGGAAGCGAGTACTTACAGCAGAGTTAAAATTACACACGACACATGTTTTGTATGTGGAAGTATGGAGAGCATAAGTTTTTGTGTTGTCCCATTCGCCGGAAGATTTTTTTTTTAAAGGGTGGAAAATAGGGATACCGTTATCCTTCGTCAACTCCAACAATACCATACTTTCTCAAGCGCGGATCCGGAGCGGGGGAGATTCTCCCATATATTAATAAATACCAGGTACTACCAGGTACCAGATAGTGGCTAGCGAAACGAAGAAACCTACCCCTCTGGGACCATCATGCAACAACGAGCAATAATAGGGCGTGTGCAACGGAGTTGAATGCTGATGGATAAGTACGACCTGGCACCTATCGCTTGCATGAATTCGCACACTGTTCAATTAAAACCCCGCAAATAAAGAATTAGCTACCACAGCGCGGCAGGAGAGACGCGTCTTGCAGTGATAGCCACCTACCTTTCCACGCCATACGCGAGGACTATAATTCTGGACAGCCGCACGGTTGATTGCGATCGAACCGCATCTCTCGTCGAGCGCTGAAAAGCGAACTACACAGTCTACATACATCTCTGGGATAAAACAAAAACTGAATAATAACCGTAAGGCAAGATGAAACAACGTGCATCTCTGATAGCTCTATACAGCGACACCCCGACGCGTGCTACGTACGATAGGGGGTAGCTCTTTCTGGCCAAATTATTTCGGGCTGACGAGGCTACTAAACCGAGG
This sequence comes from Costaria costata, assembly GCA_036873775.1. NCBI lineage: Eukaryota > Phaeophyceae > Laminariales > Agaraceae > Costaria > Costaria costata. Next base: position 1,165 of record JAYJME010000943.1, on the reverse strand, counting down.
AACTACTACTGTACCCACTATCGGTGGAATCCAACTAATTATGGGGGACCATAGTTAATAGGACCTACTGTAGACACAATATGACCTACTGTAGACACCAAAACTATATATATTTCCTATTTTTGCAAACAATATTTGGTCCATAGTTAACAGGACCTACTGTAGACACAATAGAACCTACCGTAGACACCAAAACCCCTATGTTTCCCTATTTTTGCTAACAATATTTGGTCCTATTTACTATGGTCCCCCGCAATAGCGTTTTACCATATTATTTATTTTTTACCTATTACGGGGGTATGGTACAGAGCAATCAGGACCAAATATGGCTACAGCAGGAAAAATAGGGGAATAAGTAGGATTTTAGGTATATCGTGGGTCCTATTTACTATAGGTCCAAGGTAATAGGCCATGAGGTAGTCCATCGGGATAAGCAGGGGTGCATTCATACATTACATTTTTCACACTCCCACTGCCCATCTGCGAGACCCAGACAAGCGGGGAGTATACTAAAATCAAGAAAAAAACAAACGTGAAAAAAAGTCGTGTTTCGTAATTTCGTCCAGAAATCTCACCGCACTGTTTTTTTTCTTCTCATTTTGACCCTGGGAAGGAGTGTGCTTCGTTTTCTCTTTTTTGTCGAGCACCGCTAGGTTAAGCGCACATTTTTTTCCTTTCTCAGGGACAGTGTCTGGGCGAGGTATAGACTTCCTCGAGTGAGGAGCCTCCGAACGGTTAGGTGCTACCCCTGCCCTAGAACGCCTCCCCCCTCTCATGCTCCGTCTCGAAAGGGATGCGTGGTCAATGGTCAAATGACTATTACGGGGGACCATAGTTAACAGGACCTACTGTAGACACAATAGGGCCAACTGTAGACACCAAAACCTATATATTTCCCTATTATTGCTAACACTATTTGGTCCGTAGTTAATAGGACCTACTGTAGACACAATAGAACCTACTGTAGACACAAAAATCTGTATGTTTCCCTATTTTTGCTAACCATATTTGGTCCTATTTACTATGGTCCCCCGTAATAGTCATGTTTCTTGTTTTTGTATGGTACAAAACAAGTCCACGGTGGTCAGCAATGTGGAACTAGCGGCCTACTCCCGAGGCCAATGATGTCGCAGTGACGAACTCCCAATCCCTGATGCCTGCAGGG